>JAPXVT010240138.1:0-10588 GCA_029823135.1 Acanthurus reversus | reverse complement strand
TCCTGTGAACAGAGGACAGAAGGGACCATTCATTTATCTTCTTCTGTTCACCTGCAGTGTTGCTGCACATGTTTGCCTTGACAGTAATTGTTCAAGAAATAACTGTGATGTGATGTTGATCTAGCCGATTACGATGGAGCTCGAGTACAAAATAATAAATGCCGCTAATTGTATAAGAGAATTCTGAGAAATAGAGTGAGCAGATATTATTTACAATGGCTTAAATTTCCAGTTCTTTTAACATCACCAATAAGCAGATATGGGTATTGCATATATATTATTGTCTAACAATGACCATTATAATATTTAGTTTTAATGCCGAAAATATAATGTAACATGCTGAAAATCCTCAATCATCTTATGTGTGATTTTGCATTAGGATCATAATATGCATTTAAACATGTACAGAAAAAAGGCAAAATATACATCCCTAATGTCATGACAGTGTGCAGCACAGCTGTGGGAAGAAGACAAGTCCTGTTATACAGGTTTTGTTCGTGAAGAAACACAGGCTACATAAAAAGCATGCATAGAGATACAGCTAAGACAGACTGCCAGCGTGTACATCAAGTGTACATCATCATGCTGTCAAGACTGCAACTGAACTTAACAAGTAAAGGCCACTTCTGATAAAAGCCTCGTAGGTGGATTACCTGTACTATAACAGTCCTCATTCACCATGCGTAATAAGTATTCAGCATAATGTGTATTACCAGAGAACTAATGAACGTTTATCAGCACGACATCAGAGTCACGTCTAAGTCTGCTCTCTGCCTCTCTTGCTTTCTGACAAAACACTTTAAAATACTTTATTATTTCGATGAACTTTCACCTGTCTCTCACCATCTTTGATGTTCCTTGCCTGCTTAGGCAAACTGAATGACAAAGTACAGACATTTCCACCATGAAACAGCTATGGAAAGTGTCTGCAAGGATCTCTGTACAGTAACTGCTGTTATAAACCAATGCTTGTGAACAAGGAGCAGCCTGGGTCAGGTACAGGCTCTGCGCCCATTCCTTGGGTTGTAGAAGGCTGCGAGCAGGGGTTTGCAGATGCCTGGTCCTCTATCCTGGAGCAACCTGGTCTGTGCAGTGAGAGTATGTCTATTCTACAGTCAGCAAGGAGGAACTGAGCAACAATGCTTTTCATTATGGCACGGTGTACGAAGCAATCGGAAAATACTTTGCATTCATTTTGCAATAGACAGCATATTCATGCAACTACTTACACATTACACATCAGTCATTACAAAAGTAATTCCTACTTCATCACTTAACAGCTAAAGTAACATGTCACATTCCTCGTTAGGCTGCTTTCAGACCAGCTCTTTTAAAGGCAATTCTAAACCTCTTAATATCTTTCATGTATGCCTGGAGCTCTTGTTTGTTTGTTTTTTTGTATCTAATATGTGTAAAAACAGAAAAGGAGACATTCTTGTTTAAAAAGGTGCCAGCCCCTCAGTTTGGAAGGATTTTCTGACCATCAGTAGCAGCTAGCGTAGCCTCTGTAACTGCGCACAGCTATGCAGAGCTTCTGATCTCACCTCTACATCTTCCAAATCTGAACAAAACCAGATGAGTCCCGAGTGTAGGTGAACCTATGGCTAAAGTTGTCAAGCCAAATAAGAACACATCATTCTCAAATAAGATAACTTACATACCTCTCCAAGACATTTCTGAAATTAACCCACTATCTGAGTTTCAGTTAGAGAGCAATCAAGCTAAGCCCCAATTGTCAAAGTAACAAAGTGTTACTTGGATTAGTATCTGTAAGGTAATTACACTTCAAACTTTCATCTACCCAGTTTAAGTCTTGGTGTGACACCCTTTCAAAACTTTATAGCCGGGTCCAAGCCTTTTCAATATGCTGCAGTGCTGTGTCCCACGTTGTTTTAACAGATCTGAGTAAAAAAACAAACAAACAAAAAATCAAACTTTCATTGTGCTGCTTTCCTAAAGATGAGAAAGACAAGAGGACATGGTGGCAGTTGATAAATAAATAGATTACTTAATAACATGAAGTGAATAGAGAAAAACTTTTAGCTTTAGCAAGTGAGTGCTAAGGTTAGCTAGCTAACTAGCATTTAAACCAAAATGACCCTGCAAATTACCCCTCACTGAATTTATGGTTTTTATAATGTTATGGAGTTAGGGATGGTTCTAACTGGGTGTAGACAGCATCAGCTGTGGTGTGACTTGGTTAAAACAAAAACACAGTTTAAAATTTTAATGTTTACGAGGGATATCCGAACAGGGTCAGTTTACTTTAAGTGAATGTATGCTAATGTAAGCTAGCTAACTTTAGCACCCACTCACTAAAGCCCAAATTTTTTCTTCCTTCTTTTAATGTACTTCATCAATGTCCTCTCGTGTTTCTCATCGTTAGAAAAGCAGCAGACTGAAAGTTTGATTGTTGTTTTTTCACTCAGATCTGGTGAAACAACGACACGGCACTGCAGCATATTGGAAAGACGGGGCTTGGACCCAGATTTAGTATTATGAAAGAGTGTTAATGTCACAACTTAATTCAGATTACATCAGTGTGTTACTGCCCAACACTCCTTGACAATACAAAATGCAAAGCACTACAATTAGTATTGAGAAGTTTTTTTGACATGATAACACTTCATCAGTGCAATAAAGAAAAACAATCAGAGGTCCGATGGTCCTGTAAAACGGGCATACTATAGGAAATTACATGTAAAAGGTGTTTTGGCTTTTGCTTAGTTTCTTGGTTTGACTAATCAGATTTTTTTTAAATGTGAATCGATTTTCCCTTCCACCTCAATCAAAAGTAGGAAGAAAAGGAATGAGCGATAAGTCCCTGGCCAGCATTTGAGGATGTATGTTACCTGTGTTTGCATCTATGAATAATACAGGCAAGTGAAATATAGTATCATCATTTCAACAGCTGATAATATTGTATGTCATTAGGTATCCTATCACACACTCCACATCCCTTGATACCTCTGTCCCGCACAAACCATCCTGTTCTTACTCCCAACTCTTCACATACAGACACACTGAGGTACCCAGTGTCTTAAAAAACGATGCAGTCGTCCTAACCAAGCGTAACATGATGAACTGGGTGTGAGAATGTGTTGACACGAACACGCAGCATTATGTCTGAGCCTTGTTGAGACTTACCAGGAAGGCAGCAATGGCAGTGCCAATGATAAAGCCAGCGATGACGTCCGACCAGTGGTTGCGGTATTCAGCCACACGGTTCAGACCAGTGAGAAACGCCAGACACATGAATCCGAGAGACAGCAGGGGCTTGGCCAGACGAGTGCCCTTCGCCTGCACCGTGCACGTCACGTACATCTATCAGGGAAGAGAGATGGAAGGATTAGATTATCCAAACTTCTGAACACAATTATATTTTCCTCCCAATTTTCTGTAAATATTGCAAAAATATAATTGCTCACCATAATCCAGTACTAAAAATCAGCTATTGTGACAGCCCTACAGCCCTAGTCCAAATCTGTTTTTTTGCACGTAAAGGTTAAACTTTGCAATGCATTCTAACAATTCATAATTAAAAAGTGAGTGTAAATAGTGATTATGGGTTTGACAGACGTACAGATGTTCGATGTTTGCCTCATAGACGCTGTGAGAGAAACTACAGAGAGTAAAAAACCATGTGCACTCGACTCATAGTGCATGTGTCAGGTGTTCATGGGAATCAGAACTTTTGTCCTGACATGTGAATGTGTACATGCAAATTATTTTGGTTTGACTTTTTCAGAACTTTTCTTCCTGTGCCCTCTGATGTTTTATTAAAATTTTCTGTGGTGAAATGCCAGCAGACAGCTATGACTGTATACAAGATTAAGTCTCTCTTTGGGCTACATTTCTATGTTTTTATGCAAAAAAGAAAAAAAATACGTGAGGGAATAAAGCATATTGAAACTAATATTTAGCATGGGGAGGATGACAGAAAGAACATAGAGAAAGAGGTTGATCCTCAGAGAGAGAGAAGGACATATTTACATGAGGTGGAAGTGGAGGAAAGTTGAGGACGGCAGAATATGAGGAGAGAGCTGATAGAATACAGGAGACAAAAGAGAAACTAACATTTTCTAAAAAATATGTTATTCTGCAGAAGCTACTATTCAGTATGCATCTTTAGAAAAAAAATTATGCAGAATTATCAAATAATTCATTTAAACCAACCTTCAAAGTAATAGTAAATGTTCATACTGACTGTAATTGAAAATGTTTACTCATAGATTGCAGTGCTTTAAGTGGGCCGGTACGCACCAGTACGCAGTACCCCCACTTCTAGTTTTTACCCCCTGGCGTACCGGGACTTTTTAACCGGGACCTCTCACAAGCTCCCAGTACCCTGTCTTGTTCCCTTCATATCAGAGTGTCTCTTGGTGATTCATTACTTTAGGTTGCAATAAAGAAAGTGAACAGTGATACAAGAAAAATCACCTTCGTCATGTTCGTCATCACCCCAAACATGCAGAACTGATTGCGAACTTGGTCATCAGTGTCCAATTCCATAATGATCCCAGACCAAACAATGTTCTGTAGAAATCCAAACTTTAGCTTCTTGGTTCTCTCCTAAATTCAGCGGACATGATTAGTGATCCATCCATCTGTGGATCCAACAGCCATACGAGTCTCCATAATAAACAATCAAGGTAACACTTTATTTTGATGGTCCGTCTGTTGACACTTAGCTGCATGTCAACAGTGTGTCAGTTAATATGTAACAACACCTTTTCAACACATACACAACATGCATCCCACTGCCAGTTGACTGCAAGGTTCAAGTGGTCTACAGATCTGAGAAGAGTCCATCTGAAGAATCAGACATGTTACCACAAACCACTTCACTTCAGTACAAGACACGCCCCCGATGTCTTAGACCACGCCCCCATCGATGTCTTTACCTGACCCTAACCCTAACCCTCACCCCCTGATGTCTTAGACCCCCCCCATCGATGTCTTTACCTGACCCTAACCGAGCAGTCTCGTGCCTGAACCGAAACATTTCATTTTATAGAAGTGGTCAGTGCGCATGTCCCGTTTAATCACGGCACGAATGTGTTCTGTCGACAGGTTACAGACTCTCTGCTGTTCTCAGCCGTTTCTCACTTTCATTGGACAGTCCTAACACACGTCGATAGATTACTGTCATGTTCTTGATTATATGATGACATCACACTGTTGACAATAGCTGATAGTTAACTCAGAGGATGTTGACTCAATGTACAGATAATAAGAAACCTGTTGCAGCAATACATACTGACAGTCAGCAGATACTTGAATTGAATATTAACTGACACACTGCTGACATGTGACTGAATATCTACTGACAACTTGTAGAGTATCAACAAACGGATTATCAAAATAAAGTGTGACCACAATAAATAATAAAAACAAATTAATAAACACATTAAGTGTCTCCTGGTTTTCCATTTCCTCTCCCAATTCCCTGGGTTTCTGATAAACTGCAGTAATAAGAAAGGTTACGGTAAGAAATTCCTCGAGTTGGGAGTTAATAAGGGACTCTAAAATTTTGGCTGAGCAAAGACAGTTTTGATACTGATCTGTAATCGTTTGGGTCCTCCTGTCTTCACCTTTGTGCAAGGAAACAAGTGCAGTTTTCCAACGCCTTGGATCAACACCTGTAGACAAGAAGAGACGACTCACGGCTTTAATTCCCTGCTGAGCTTCCCTGGATTACCCAGAGCCAGATTATCCTCGACTTTCTGTTTACAGGTATTCTTGTCCGTCTTAACCTGTCTTTAAATTTCTCTTTGCTGTCCCATCTTTGAACATGGACCAACTTTGTTGTGGTTGTTTTTTTTGCTTGTTTGTTTTTTAATTTAAAGGGAATTTTATTTAAGGCTTATTATTTGGAAACATCTTAAAGTCTTAATCCCTAAATCAAAGAAACCATTTGCAGCAATCTTATTATTTCCATTTGACAAAAGCAAATCAATAAGAGTGGATCTAGAGGGATTTTTCAGGTTGGGCCTGGTGGGTTTAGTGATTCACTGACAAACTGAGGCCAGAAAAAACCCTTTTAGATAATTGGAGGCAGTGGTCCACCGGTCTGAATTAAAATCTCCTAATACTATCATTTCAGAATTTGTGTATTATGAGAGTAGTTCTGCCAAGTAATGAACAGATTTAGTTTCAGCCGAAGGAGATCTATAAACTCCAGTAACAACAAATTATTAGACCCACAATTTATCTTTAAGGCAAGGAACTCAAACATTTCAGGATGGTAGCAGCATGTAAAATAGAAACAGAAATATAGCCACAACAACACCCCTTCCAACTCTGTCAATTCATAAAATACTGTAATTATTTATGGCTTTCTCAGAATTAATACTACTATTCTTAAGTCATGTTTCTGATAATATTAGAATATCTGGGTCTGCATGATTAAAATGTTTAAGTGGTCAAGTTTCTGGTGCTGCAGTAGGCGTCTTATATTCCAGTGAATCAAGAACAGAGAGTGAGGAGCAGTTGGAGTTCTCTGGTGTCCTCTCCTCTGCACCGTCAGCTCCACGGAAAGGCACCGCTGAAAGATGCTGAGCGGCCACCGGGTTTTTCAGGTGAAACAGACAGAGAATAAAGTTACTTTCCTCAGCCCAGGTTTGGATTAAATTGTTTAATGCTGCAGTGTTTGTTGGTCAGCTGATGTAATTTGTATCGCTGCCTGCAATGGGTGGATGAATACCAAAATATCAATACACCAATCTGGTTTTTAAAGGCCGATTGTAGCATCAAAACAATCAATACCCATAGAGGCATCAGTTTCCCTTTTTATTTTCCATTTCTTTATATTTTATCAAAGACTGTAACTGTGCAATGTTTCCTTTTTGTGCATTTACTCTGCGTGTCTCCACTGCAGTCTTGCTGTATGCACTTCAGTTGTGTACTGAACATATGCATCTATGGCAGAAGCCCAGCAGGGGAATTCTGTTTTGCAACGGAATATTTGGAATTTTGAATTTTGTTTAACAATCTGGTCACTTACAAGTGCAACAACATTCAAACCAACAGAATCATTTTACACAAAAGCGATGAAACTATCTGACAGAAACCCATTTTCTTTTCACCACTGCAGCATTCTTCAGAAACATAACCTCCTAAGTCTCGAGAATTTTAAACTGTTTAAATATGCCTGCTCTAAGACCCCTGGTAGTCAGCCGGACTCCCAGGGAGGTTTCGGGCTCCCTGTCCAGGGGAGAGTGCCTGTTTTTTACTCTGCTGTCCGAGTCCCCTTTCCTCTCTGGAGCTTTGGACTTTGTCTTTCTCTTGGCTCGTGCTCTCAAAAGGAATCTAGTTATAGTCTTGCAAATAATAACCCTGCAAGAGCTGCAGTCTTCGCAAAGTCTTAGTCTGTGACTAAAAACTCAATGACTTGCTGACAAACTGTTTTTGGATGTGAGAGTTTGTCTGATTTTAGTCATTTAAAGGTTTTGTCATAGTCTCCTAGTGTATTGAAGGCATTAGACATACCAGGGCGATGATCACTAACCTAATCTCTGTGTATGTATGCATTTATACCTGTAGGTAGGTATGTATGTATATATAGTTGTACATATTAGATTAGATTAGATGCAGATGCATTGTTTGAGTGTTTTAGCACACATGCTAATTCTCAACACTCGTCCACAGAAGGCTTTTGAAAGAAAAGCTTCGTATGGTGTCACCTCCAAGAACAAACACACTCAGGCAAATGTAGCGCTTAATCTTCAGGCATCATGACATTCAGTCTTACTATTGAAGTGAGAGTCCCGCCTCGGTTCTTGGACGTCCTAGGCCATTTCCTTTTCTCATTGTCATTGAATCCACCTTTAACTATTCAGGACAACAGTTTATCATGACATATACGGTCTCATCGTAATGCTTGACCATGAATACATGGGGTAAACATCACCTATCCTGAGTTATCATGTTTGGTTCAGGAGATATGATGCAAAATTCACATATCAGTTCTAGCAGAAAGTAAAATGGCTGCCACAGCCATCAGAAGTCAAATCTGAAGTTCCTCCATGTCTGAAAATAAACTTCATGATTTATAGAAACACTAGAGAAAGTTTCATTCTTCCTTTTTTCCTTTGGTTTTTCACTAAAACTGCACAGAGTGGAGTTTCATTGTGAGAAAAAAAATACTTTTGAGGAATAAGCATTTAATTTGCAGAAAATGTCAACATTTTTTTTTTATTATTTTAACTTGTGAAAAACTGGAATGAAAACAAAAAGTGTTGCTTTAATATTTTAGGCAGGGTTGCTCTTTTTTCTTTTCTTTTTTTAAATCTTGAGCATCAGTGTGTGTTTAAAATGATATCATCTGATGAAACCAGCTCGTGTCACATTCACTCATGCCGTATGTGACATTTCAGAACCATTGACCAGTTGTGTAACAGTGGTGGAGGATGGAGGAGAGCACAGAGTTTTGGCTCTGTCTGGCTGCTGAAATACCACAAAACACCCGAGGCAGTTCAAAATACCTTTAGTCCTTTACACTTTTCATATAAATACATGTGTTTTGTGAAACTGCCAGTGAGTCAGCATGACTGGGCTGATTTTTCACAGAGTCAAAGCAGTTTTTCACACTCCAAATTGACTGTAGTAAGAAGATCAGATGTATTTTTGCTGTTGTACTCCACATTGCAGCTGCTTCCTAAACAACAGCCATGTGCATGTTACTATCCAGGCTGGCCTGATTTTAGCGCCATGATATCAAACTTGGAGAGGATGGAGGAAGGAGGTGGAGGGAGAGACAGAGACAGACACATACAGACCTGAGGGAACATATCTATGTTTGGCTCTCATCACGAGTCTGTTTTGTTGAGGCAGCCTCTGAGGGTTTAACTGTATTTTTCATTAGAGTGCAGAATCTCCTCTAAGGCCTGGTCAATCATTTACATTTCTCTCTCCACAGTTCAGTTATTCTTCTTCTTTTTTGTTTTGCTCAGTACATGAATGTTGTGTTTTTTCCACTTGCAGGATTAAATGGCTACAAGGTAGGCTGCTTTGAATGTGTGTGTGTGTGTGTGTGTGTGTGTGTGTGTGTATGTTCCTTGTAACCAACTTGGACTGTTTTATGTTTTTATTCAAAAATAATGAACTGTAGTAATTAATGCAGAATTTTTATATTCAGGCCTGTAGTTCATTTAATTTTACACCCCCCCCAATCCCTATTGTGTATAAATATTATCTATTCTAGCAGTGGGTGGAAACTGTTATAATAATAATTCTTTTCCAGTCTTCGTATAGTGCTTTTTTCTGTTTACATGTAAATCTGTATTGTAATTTGCTCATTATTTTCTAATCTTCAATGAAATCTTGCGTAAAAAATCTGATCTAAAAAATGAACTATTCACAGAAGAGACAGAGACACACTAAAACAACTATTTTTGGAGAAAAAAGGACAGAAACATGCAGAGCGCAGCTAACGCTAATGTTAGCTAACACTAAAGGCCTTTGCATAGCGAGTCTGTTTTTTTGTTTGTTTTTTTGTTTGTTTGTTTTCTTGGATGTGTATTTTAAATCCACAAAATCTGAAAACAAAAAACAAAAAACAAAAAAAACAAAAAAACAAAGATAGGCTTATATTTGTTGTGTGTTTCATTTGCATCCAATTAAATCACAGTTTTCATTACCATTCAAATCTGCAAACATCTCTCCCTGCTCTGATCTCAGTGATCAGTTGTGTCCAGCGTTAACCTAATAATGTTCTAATTATTGAGCATTTGGTTCCTTTGCAACATAAATACCCAAGTATGTTTACTGTGCATTACACATGGAAAATAATCATCAAAATAGACAAATTGCATTGAAGAAACAGAATGTAAAAAGAAGGTAAACACATTTTTGGAAGTATTTTTCACAGCATACAATATGAGAAAGGAATAATCATGGGTTGAACATCAACCGCGGAAAAAACAAAAAACAAACAAACAACAAAAAAAAACCAGAATGTAATTTTTTGCTATCAAGCATCATTTTTACTTTTCAAAAGGAATAAAAGGTCTTTTAAGACAATTTCTTTGCCTCCAGGCCTCTGAGTGGGCAGCCCAATGAAAATGTAGCAGAATTACTGAGGCATACTAAACAAAGTAGCCTTTAAACCAAGGAACCACAGCATTGCGTAAGCAGGACCTTTAGGCTTCTAAACGGGTCTTGTCAGTAAAAAATCTACAGTTGACTAGCTTTTCAGATATGTCACCTGTAAAATTATGCATGCCATGAACCCCAGTGATAGCTTTTTTGGTAAACTATGATGCAACACAAGATTCAGAATGTTTTAATGTATGTTTGATTAATGGGTTAAACTGTGTTGCCGCTGTGTGGGTTCTTCAGTTTCAACATTGGGCAATTATATAAACAGTGAATGGCATTTTCACTGGTCTTATACGGACAGATAGTGGACAATGCCATTATTTCAAAGAGTAAAAAAATGTATTTATCACAATTAGGCATGAATATCTTTATTTATTTAGTTGTTTTTTTGTTTTTTGTTTTCCTAGACTGGCACAGGTATTGACAAGCCAGTTCCTGACAGCTACAACGACATCACACAGGACGCCACACTGCGAGAGGGTGTCGG
>JAPXVT010239531.1:0-16331 GCA_029823135.1 Acanthurus reversus | reverse complement strand
AGTTGATTTCACCAGGAAGTTCTTTTTATTGTCTCTTTAAACTTTATCTCTACATTTTTTCTACATATTTCCTAAGATCGTTAAGATTTCTGCCAAACTCTTATGACGTCGCACACAAACACAATACACAATGAGGTGATTACGTTTTGGGTATCAGGGTAGAAGTCTAACATTTACTGCAGTAGGCGTACTCGTCATCTGACAGCAAAAAGCTGGAAATGGTCTGAGAGGAAATCTGTCTGCTGTTCATTACAGGTACTAACGAGCCTCCTGACAGGACACTGACAGTGGTTGCCATCGTCATCCCCATAATTCTGTCCATCTGTGTCATTCTGTCCTGTTACTGCTTTAGGAGGTATGTTTTGGAAAGAGAACAGTTGGCCTGTGTTGACCCAATTTAACAAGATACACCTACCTGCCATAAACGTTCATAGACAAAGTACAAATCTGGGTGCCTGATTGCTATCTTTTTCAAGATATGCAACAGTGACAACATGACACTGAGGCTTGCAACAGCTTAACCTTATATAAACACTGGTGAAAGAGCAGACTTACAGTAAAGGGATATTACAGAATTTTTGACATAGGGCCTCATTTTCAACCTACTCAGTCCTATTCCTGTTGTTAGAGACCATTTTCAGCTCATTTGATGCAGTACGGGGCTTGGATGGCTCGCCGCTTGACCACCAATGCTAATGCTAGCGCAAGTCAATGGGACCAGTAGCCGCTACCAAACTCTGATTAAACACTCTTCCTCTGAAAATGGCCTCCAACAATAGGAATAGGACTGAATGGGTCAAAAATAAGATCATATGTCAAAAGTATGGGAATATCTCTTTAATGTGAGTGATTGTTTCTGAAAAACTAATGACTGATGAAAACTAAAGAGTGCTCTTAAGCATGAAGAACCTTGGGTTTCTCAGTCTGGAGGCCTGAGCCTGCCACCAGCAGGCAAATACTGAAACTTCACTGTACGAGGTTGCTGTTTCTTTCATCTGCAGCCACTTTCCTTGGAGTGCTGCCACTGGCGTGCTTTACTGTTTTATCAGTGTCATGTTTGGGAGTGTGTGTGGCTGTGAAATGGTAAACAAAACTACCCCACCCTGAGGCACAGCTGGGTACTGTAGGTGTTAAAGTAGAGCTTAAGTAAACAGTTAAGTATCATAAAACAGAGAAACACTCCTCCTTAAGCAAATGAACATGAACAGCCCTTTGATGTCAATCTCTGCACATATGTTATTGTGCACAGAGAAGCTGAACTGTCATCTTAAACTTGTTTTAAATACAGACAAAACAAAGCAAAAAAGTATCTCACTACACATACTTGGGCGTTTGGATTAATGATAAGTTTTAATAATTATATCGATAACTTGGTAACAGGTCCTGTGTCGGGTTTTATTGCAGGAAACAGACTGTGAAAGCAACATTTCTTATTGTTTTAGATTATAATGATATTATTTATAGACATGCTCCAGTCTCCAACCTCAAATGTCTAGATTCTACCACTCAGCTCTGAGATGTGTTTTATATCAGACAGTAGGATGGCCCTCCCTCTCCCTCGGACGAGATCAGCATGTAAATTTATTTATCTTTAGGGGATTATTACAAAAACTGCCTCCCTGCCTTTCTTCACTCCTGAGCCAAAGAAATCATACTCCTAACACTCGCTCAGCAGTGGCGTACACTTCATGTCCCTGCCATAAAAAGTAATCTTTGTAAGACAGCCTACAGATATTATGCCTCTTTTTTCCAGAATAATTTACAGAACAGTATAAAACTGAGAGCACTGATACCAATGGGTCAGTTTAAAAAACTGATTTTAACTGTGACTGTTTGATATAATTTATTCATACGTTTTGTTTTGCCATTGAAGTCAGTTTAGAATGCACTTCTTACTTCCCTACAGTTTTTGTTTTTCAATAAATGTGTTCTTTAATTTTTATATTTGTGTAGATATTTTGTGTTGTTGTTGTTGTTTTTTTTAAATTTGCGCCTGTACCATTTAAAATGATTTTAAGAATGCATCATGTGCATACTGCTGTCTGTTTGCTTTGATATCGAATTCTTTTCTTATTTTCATTCTAATGTTTTGTGTTTTTTAGTTCAGTTTTTAAGTTCTCAGTGAATTTAATAACAAGTTCAAGTTGTATGAAGTTGATCGACCAATAGTTGTCGAACATATTCATCATTCATAGCATATTTATGGGTTGGCTGATTTAAAAACAACAACAACAACAAAAACATTAAAAATAGATTTTTTTTTAAATTTGTGAATTGCTTTTGAATCTTAGAAAATGAGAATCTAGATTCCTCTGTGAATCAATTTTTTCACCATCCCCATTGTGTTTGGTATTTATTCTGTACTCAGGTCTCACTTGCAAATCTTAATGTAATTTCCTAAATTAAATTAAATTAAATAAAGTATATATAACTGCAAGTGAAGAAACAGTTAGCAAAGACACATTTTTGAGTGGTAGGGGACTAAAACATGCTTCTTCTTGTGTGTTTCCAGGCACAGCACCATTATCTGCCCCATCATACCAGATCCTTCCGCAATATTCAAGGAAATGATGATGAAACAAAGAACTTAAGGTATACTTTTGGAAAAAGTTTTAAAAAGTGTGTGCTCTACTCAGCTGCTTGTCTTTACAAACACTCATTGTACTGTTCTGTTTTTCAGACCGCACCAGGGAATCTTTACAAGCCCGTGCCAGACACTGTTGAACCCTGCAAAATTACCCTTGTAAAAGAAAAGAGTGACCTCCAGCAGAAGTGCTGACGTGTGCATGCACACAGCAAAGCCTGCAGCGCCGCTGAACTTCCACTCTGGGCAAATTCATCTGGATATTTACGGAGTGTTTGAACAGCAGGCAACAAATTTTTGTTTTACCTCTGCTAGAAAGTTTCAGGTCTCTCGGTGCCAGCAAGAGTGAGCTCTGTGGCACCTTTACTGTGCGGACCTGAGTACAGCACTGTATCACTGCAGTCAGCTGAGAACTTCCACCACCAGAGGTCAGCAAAAACGAGATTTTCAGCTGCTATGAAGTTACCCTTAAGGCAGTGCACATGTACAGTAAGCTGCTGAGGCCTCTCACGGCCAGGATACAGATATGTTCTGAATCACTGGACCCGTCAAGCTATGGATCTGGAAGGTTCTTGCTAAATATGTTATGTTCCTGTGGAGCAACGAGGAGGAAGACCAGGATGACCCTGTTTGGACAGAGTGGAAAACTGCAAGTGTGCAAGTGGAAGCTGTCTCCCTACTGAACGCTTGACACATCTAAGAGATCAGAAGAGCATAAAAATGGTGGCTCATGTCATGGCATGAACAGGATTGATCTCATCTGTATGAGAGATGAACAAACGCTGTTATGACTGCCATCATGGCAGCTGTAAACAACAGGCAGGAAGCAATAAGTTAAGTGTTGTGACAGGACATTTTTCTTACCACTAATGATTCCAAGACCGAACGGGAAGTCAGAGGCTGCAGCTGATCACCTCCTTCATGCACATACACGTCCCCAAACGAGAAAAGCAGCTTGTTTTGTTGTTTTGACCAGTTTGCATGAATACAAACAGTTAAAAGGAATTCGTTTATGAGTGCATGCAGATGGCTGTTGGTGTGTGGAATTTTTTTTAAATCCTGCCCAGAAAACACAAAAGAGACTTTAAGTAGAATCTAATGAAGAGTTACGGCTATGGTAAAATTGTTAATATCTTCTCTTTGAAGAAAACTGTGCGGTAAAACCTTTGTTCTCCATTTAAATTGTTATTCATGCATGGTAGAAGGAACTTTGTTGTCAATCAGGAAATTTCTTGACCTGACACTGATGTCTCTAGAGGCCAAATGTACTGTATATTTTGGATGTCATAACAGTTTTATAAAAGGGTTAATCTGATCTGATACATCTCTCGTGGTGCTGAGAAGTCTTTTAAACTTTGTAAACAACTTACACATTTTGAAAAGAAAACAATCGGAGAGAGGTGTGGAGACATCTGTGCATAAATTCAGCTGATAACAACTTTGGTGTCAGTCCGTTGCTTCTCTGAAATCTTGTTTTTTTTTTTTTTTTAAATTCTCCCATTTTCAAGTTCCATATCACCATTAGTCACTCTCTTCCTTCCTTAAACGGAGGGGGAATATTTTTTAGTGTTTTGTTACTTTGTTTCATACCCACTCTATCTGACGGGGAGTATTTGGATCATTTTGTGCTGCCTTAAAAGGGAATAAAAGAAAAAACTGAAAGTACTTTTGAGTTGGGATTGTATGACTTAGTTCCAGTCCAAACCATTTGTGTCAAGTTAACAGAAGTATGAACTTGTCACAGCTTGTAGATGTTTCGATTTTGTCTCTTGGAGCGCAGAGAAAAGTACTCACAAAAGACTGCCACAAGGTGCCCTTTTTAAAATATTTAAGAGTTACAAGTAACGATTTTTTATTATATATTTTACAGACCCAACAAAAACTATATACAGGCTAAGAATAACTTTTTGGGTTGACTGGCAAGGCTGGCATTTAATCCCTCTTAGTAAGTTACTTTATTTATTTTGCTCTTTAGTTCATTGGCTCCCGAAGTGTGGTTCAGGGACCCCCAGGTGTCCTTTAGGAGATCCCCAGCTAAAAGGCCAGCAATGTATTTTCACCAAGATTTACAGTGAACAATGCCAAAATGTGTGGCTAATTTGGTACAGGGACTCAAACTTTTGTGAGTTAAAACACCAAATGGGTGTCTGTGGTCTTATTTTTTAGTTTTGGGGAGCTTTTTTCAGTGGGCTGTGTAAATACTGGAAAATAGACGAAAAGCATGCAGAAGTTATTTTTACTAACCATGTTTTAACATTTACTGTAGGCCTATTGAGAATGGATTATTGTTATTGTTGGCACCGGTGGATTCAGGGGGTGGGCAGAGGGGGCAAAAATGTGATGCAGTGCCTTATAAAGTACACTTCCTGTGGTAAAGGGTGCTGTTAAGGCCTGAGCACACTTTCTGCACTGCGCGTTCGCGAATGTCTGTGAACGCAAACTGGGAAATTGGTGTCATTCATACTAAAACCAAGGTCTGCGGAAGTCTGGCTATGTGTGATATGCAGTGAGCTGATTTCAGCTGAATAAACATAAGATAACAGAAGTTTTAGTGGCCGCACTTCTTTTATCTTTTTTAGCCACACCAGTGGTGCTAATGTTGCAGCTACAACTAAACCCGTGTCATCCAGGCAGAGACAACCAGAGAAAAATGTAAAGGTTCTACAGACATGAAGGAGAGCACATTCTTACCTGACTGGGACGTATTATATTGTTATTATATTGTTGTTTTTGTTTTTTCTGAACAAATTGAGAAATCTTTCACTTTAAAATGTCGTGAATCAGTGAAGCTACAGTAAAACAAGTCAAGTCAAAACATTGCTCCATTCACACACGAAAGAGCATGCGCAGTCGGTGTGCGGTCAGAGCGGACAGTCCACGCGGTCACAAATTCTGGTCTGCATGCGGACGTCCACAGACCCTCGTGGAAACGGAAAGTATGAATTGGCCTTTAGGAAATGCCCGGGTGCCCCAGCGGTTGCAAAAGCACACTGAAATGGACACAAAATGATACTGGACATAAAATGAATTTCCAAAAGCACAATAAACTAAACAAACTAACTAATTGAGATGAACTCTAGAATGGCAAAACAGAGAAGAAGTGTCCCAGGGCCCCATATCATGCAACAGGTGCCCTTTTTAATTTTTTGCCCCTGCCCTCCAAACAACCTGAGTCCGCCACTGAGCTTGGGGCTTCATGAGTGCTAACCCACTAGTCTAACCAGTGGCAGACTCAGGATGTTTGAAGGGCGAAAGAAGGAAAAAAGGGCACCTGTTTTAGGCTATGCGGTGGGGCACCAGTGTGCAAAAAGTCGTCGGGCATGTGACTGCGTTTTGTCCACCTGAAGGGACACGCAAGAGTGCGCTTCACCTCCTTTGTTCTGTACAGAAAGGGGACCTAAGAGGGCATTTACCATGTTTTGTCCATCTGTAGGGCACCCTAGAAGCCTTTTCATCATGTTATATCTACCATAGGGGCATTCAAGAGGGCACTTTCGCTGCGTGTTCTCTAACGTTGCCCCCCCTCCCACTCTGAGTGACTTTAACATATTTTTATTATTTTTTATTTACATATTTATTAAATTTATTAGTTTTTATTTACATATTTTATTATTTTTATTTTGCTGTAAATGTCTTAGCAGCCCAAATATGAAGTGTTCTTATTTAAAAACGCCTTTTAACTAAACGTTTTAATCAACAAGTCTCTCACGGGTCTGCGCAGTCGAGCGTTACTGCGAGTGTAGGAGCGTGCGGACGTGAAGTTGAGGCGCGCGCGTGTTCCTGCGAAAGAAGAGCAAGCTCTCCGCCCAGTTCATCCTCCTCTCTCTGTGGGAAGCGAAAGTCGAACTGAAACGGGGACAGTTACTGTTCTGACCTTTAACAAGTGAGACAGCAGCAGACTGAACAGCCGACGGCCGTGTGTAAGGGGAATAACCGCTCATTTACCCCGCTGGCTTTGGGAAAACTAACTCGGGGATTAAAACTTTGATGAGGATGATCAGGATGTTCCCAAATTTGTTCGTGTTCGCTTCGGTCTTCCTCTTCGGAACGTCTGAATCCCGAACAGGTAAACTTGGCTCTACATTTGCCTTACGAAGTTGTATTTTCCTGTTTTCTTTCACCTAACCTAGAGGAATTTTCCAATTTTGTGCTCTCTCTTCCCAGTGTAAACGTGACGTTGTTTCCCAGTGTTGACGTCACACGTGTTATTTATTCCTGGTGAGCGAGACGCGACGTGAGTCATACAGAGGATGGCATGATTGGGAGTAGTTTTTGCGGGGAAAAGAAGAAGAAAGAAAGAAACAAACAAAACAAAACAATCAAAAAAACAACTTGTTGCCTGTATAAATCCTCAAAGGTAAACACTGTCAAAGTAGGCTCGTTTATACAGACTGTGTATGAGGCAACAAGGAAAACAAGCCAGGAACAGCTGTTTGGTTTTAAGAAGCAGGGATGATGTTACTGAGAATCCCGGGAAAAAGCAGCAAATCCTAACAGAAGTTACCAAGAACCCACAGGTTAACAGGGAAAGGGGGGGGGGGGGGGTGCAGACAGGCTGAATCTGGTTTGTTTCAGGAACAGGAGCCGTTAAAAAGGCTGCAGAGGGAGTTGGATCATGACATGAGGTTGAGCAGGTGGATGTGGGAGTCAGCTGACGGGGTCACTCTGGGGAATCTGTGGGACAGGAGGAGATTGGCAAAAACTACAAAGTAAGCCTGAAAAACCCATCACCATAGTGACGTTTCATATTGCTAATATCGATAATCATTGAACATGCAGCTTGTGCGTGGAAGCGGCTAAAGTGATAAAATGTGTAAATATCACAATATTTTTGACCAAAGTACTGTGAGGATGACTATAAATGGTTGCACGATAGATTAATTCTGATATTTTTTTGATGAATAATCATCAGTAATGTGGATAAGTGGGTAAAGACGAATAAAAGAACAACGAGAGCAGTCTGGTAAGTTTACAAAAACACATCACGTCGCTGTGATGAAGCCTTTTCAAATAGAAAAAGACAACACTTACGTCATATCATGATAAAACGATATCCGATATCTGTCACGATTTCTTGTCTCATATCATGATACGATGCAATATCAATATAATGCCCGTCCCTACTACAAACCTTTTGAAAAAAGGGGAATGTGGTTGAAGTGAGTATCAGAGGCAGAATGTTCAGTTTATGATGATGTGATGCAAAATGTTCTTCGTGGTGTTGCCCTACTTGTGTTGCACAGATGAGAGGGGTTAAGGAAATGTGTTTTATACATGATGTGAAATGATGGAGAGGTTAAAAACAAAGAAAATAACTTCAACACACAGCATGGTGTGTGGTTTCAGTTTTGAATGGGGCTGTTTTCTCTCTCTGGCTCCAAACAGCAGATGTTTGTCAGCAGTTTGTCCAGTGGCCGCCTGAAAGACTTTGGTATTTCAGACATTTAACTGGAACAGTGCTTTTCCTCTGAATGTACAAGTAATCACATTACACTGCTGTAAATAGAGTCCAAGAGGCACTCGTTCAACGATTACACATCCCGGTCAAAGGCGATCGTGTCGTCACATTTCTGTATTTTCTCTTTCTCTGCTTAAGGCCAAACGTTACCACCGCAAAACGTGTCCGTGCAGTGGAGAAGTGATTTTCAACCACAGCTGTACTGGGAGTCACCTCAGCATTCAACGAAAGACTGCAAATATGAAGTGTTTTCATTTACCAGTGAGCCTTACAGCGAAGTTTTATATGTAAGTGTGCATGTATTTCCAAACAAAATGTCAGTCTGTGTACAGTAACAGATATAAATGATTTGCAGTAACTGTTTAATAAGTGCAGATCACTTTAGAAAACTTAATATGACCTAAATTTACATTATTTTTAGCTTCTGCATAGATAATCACCATAATTTTTGATTGACACTGGCTTTACTGTATTATACCCACTTTTATATGATTACCAACATTTCTTACTTTGGCAAACACTGGGAGACACCAAAGGTGAACACAACCTACTTCTCTACAAACATGCAAGGATCAGTGGTGGAGGAAATGATAAAAACCTAAATAGGAATATATAGAAATCCTACAGTACTAAATATGTTCTATTACACGTAAAAATCCAAAACTTAAGTCTTCAGTCAAAGTATGCATAAACAACAAAATGTATTTGAAATATTGGTAACACTTTACTTACAGCACCCATCTATAATGCATTATAAACATACTTATAATGTGTTATAATGCGCCTATAGTGCTGTATAATCATAGTTATAAGTAAGGTTGACCATAACTACAAACACTGCATTATGTGTGTTCATAATGTGTCATAATGCATTATAGAGACAGGCTTCATAGAAAGGATTACCAAAATATTCAACGTAAAATTAATAATGCAGATGACCTCTTGAGCACTTTGTTATTTATTTATTTTTTTTAAACACACACACACACACACACACACACACACATTTAATATCAGCAAGTCTCACTTTTAACATACTTGTAAAGATGAGGGTGGTTTGGTTGTTTGCTGAATTTGTTTTTTGTTTTCCCTTTCCCTTTCTCTGTTCTTTGTGGATTCAGATACTAGAAGAACCTCCCTGGGAAGGCTGCACACGGATGGAAGGAGGATTTCTGCACCTTTCTGTTGAGACTGTGTGTAATGAGTCGCACAGTGAGCCGGCTGTCATCAACATTACCTACCCAGGTAGCTCACTTTGTGCACCATTACCTTTAAAAACGCCTGGATGTTTTTTCTTCAAGTTTGAATGCTTTGGAGTAGAAAAAGAAATGGATGCCAAAGCTTTGTCTGTGTGTCTGTACTGGTCATTGGCTGCCTTAATGTTTGCGTATTTGTTTGTTTTTATGATGTGCGTATGTGTATCTGTTTCTCCCAGACCTGGTGACGAACTTGCAGTGCAACATCATCTCCAGTGAACAAACTCGCTGTACCTGGACAACAACTGGTCTTGTTCCTGAGCCCAATTTTTACTATTGGTATGTGTGGCGTATGTTTATATACAGTATATATGTGTTTACATAGATTTTGTGTGCCACGAGGGGATTGAGAAGCACTGATGTAGTGCTCTCCAAAGTCACTAGTAAAGTAAAACTCACCATTACACAGCATATGAGGGTGTGACGCATTGCCCTACTTCCTGATGTGAATAGGTTAACTATAGTTAACCATGGTTAACTATAGGCAAAATTCTTCGTGTTTAGGTGCTCAGCCTGTTATCGCTTCTGGCCTCAGTGTGTCACCTTGAGGCCCAAGACATGTTTGCTCATGAACGGGATGTGCTGTTCGGCCTTAGGACTTAGTCATGCTTCGTCGGTTGACACATTTGATAAGTGTTGTTTAATAGGAATGAAAGAGTTGCAGCAAAGACGGTTAATAGAAAACCAGACCTCTCAACGACCATTCATTTCCTGTATCAGTGCCACATGGTTTTTCGCCACGGCCCCGCCCCTTTAGGAGACTAGACGCAGTCTTGAGTCCATTCATTCTTATGGGAGAAATGAATGTGATCACAGATTATGACCAATTCTTTTGCCTCATCATTACCACGATACATACTGGACCCATTTTTCACATGACACATATCCCCCGAATGACACAAAAATGGCATTTTTCAGACACACAAATCAGGAGAAATTCATTTTGTTTGAGACCTGTCTCTGTCTCAGCAACACACTCTCATGAGATTTGGGAACCGGCGCTTCCCGCCTTGCTTCGCAACGGACGTAAACGAACATTTAAATGGTCTTAGAGGTGAAAATATGAATTAAAAGTTTAAAGTCACAAACAAATACCATGCGACGCAAAATCCATCTGCTTTTTTACACGACGTTAACACTTCCAGATGAGGCGGAGGGATGGCGGTTCCTAACTGTCTCTGATAGATGTGACTCCGCCCACTCAGGGGACAGGAAGTATAAATACAATTTCACACCACTGGCAAAGCCTAGAGTGGGGGATCTTGTATTAATAATTGACTATCTTTGGTAGCAGTTTCAGTTGTCTCCATGGTAACCGTATTTGACACGAACGCTGGAATATCAACGAGGAAGTTCAGTTAATACTATCTCCATAGCGATATTCACACTACTTTTCAGTAACATTCATGACTGAGTAATAATTTTAGTTGAATAAATTCTTACCATTTTAGGAAATTTGAGTTTAGAAACATATTTTATAGTTCCTCAGAATCTTGTGTGTTCACACATCTGATATTTTTTTTTACCATCAGCAACTCTCAGTGTTAACATATTTGTGATGATGAGGGTGGTTCAGTTGTTTACCAGGTTTTTATTATTATTATTATGTGATTTCACAACATTGTATGAACACTGGTGATTTTGATGAACGCCACAGGAAAGTGCTCTACATTCACATGGAAAATGATAGGGAAACTGGTTTTAGTCATGTTTTCACAACACTAGCTGCTTAAAATAAAACTTTACATCTGTTTCCTGTCAGACGTCTGTTTGCATACAGTGACATGGACTTGTGGCTGAGAGTCATACACAGTGAGTTATACACAGTTGTACATATTAGTTTGTTTAGGGTATTAATGAATTTAGAGATTTCTTCGTCTAGTTTTTACACTTTGGTTAATGTATAGACAGAACAAATGGGACATAATGTGTTAATTAGTAAGCATTAGAGGTGCTGACAGGAAGATTTTTTTTTTTAATCTCTGCAAAGAGCCAAGTCAGTTATTAGGGGGCCAAGCCCGCGGGGGCTGGGAACCGCGATTGCAAAGCATCGCGGTTCCCAGGCCCAGCGGAGCTGGGAACCCTATTGTAATTGCTTGGGTTTTTATTATTAGGGGTCCAAGCCTGCGGGGGCTGGGAACCGCGAATGCAAAGCATCTTGGCCCCCGATCATAACTGCTTGCAGTTCTAGTTTCTCTTGTTTTCAGTCTTGATGCTAAGCTAACCGCACGCTGTCTGTAGCTTCTTATGTAACAGACCATCAGAAAGAAAGCAAATGTTTGTTTTTTTACCAAAATGGTGATTAAAGTATGCTTTTGACTTTGGCTGCACTTGGTAACTTTTGCTAATTAGCTAACACGCTAGCGTTAGCTGTAGCTTGAAACTCATTGGGAAGCAACTCAGCTGCAGCCTCCTCTTCCTGTTTTTATTTCGTTTGTTGTCGCGCTCTCTTTTAAGTCCAGTTTAAACCGAGATAAAAGTTGCAGCGCAGTTAACTGGTGCTCGAGCTCTAGAGCTTGAGCCAGCTGACGGTGACGCTTGCAGACACTCTGTTGTCAGCAAGCGACAACAGATGCTAATACGTATGGCATTAGCAGCCAATCAGCTCATACCAACGTCACCTGTCGCTATGACATGCAGACCAGCCAATCAGGACAGAGAGTGCAGAGAACGTCACTGATTGGGCAAAGATAATGGGAGAGATAGGATTTTTACCAATCCTGAATACAGAGACGGAAAAATACAGCCTCAACAGAAACTCAGCTTGCGTTTCCACATGGCTGAGTCTCAGATGCAGCATTTGTGGACTCCTACTAAAGGCTTCCTCTCTTCCTTATTTGTAGTAAATGCAAAAACACAGTGCTTACCCGGTCGCCCTGATTGTTATCTATGCTGGCACAAATTGCCTTTTTATTTAATATTGCATAGTTTTCAATAACGAATGGATTTTTGAAATTCCTCTAAAAACAAAGATGGTGCTGACTGTGTTCTGGGTTAAAAGGGTTAAATTTTCTGTCCAAGCGATTAGTCATACACTGTAGCGAATATGGCTTGCGCCTACGGTGACCAGATGTCTTAAAAAATTAGGGACAGTTCCGAATTACAAGCATATATCCCGAATCCCATCCTATTTGTCACAAAAATTAATTTAAACCTTAATTTTGAATAGTTATAGCTCAATAAAAGATTAAATACTGATCGTTGTGAATCACTTCTTTGTTGTCAACCTGCAGCTGCCTCTACATTTGCTGCTGCAGTTTGTTTCTTACATGAACTATGGCTGTTGTTTATTTTTAGCTGCACAGTGGTGCCTTGTTAACTGCTACTGTGAGGGCGACATTCCGACATTGTTTACTTTTAATTAATAATGAAGGGAAACGAAATCATCCATCACTGACATGAAGGCCAGTGTCCCAGCAGATCTGGCAGGCCGAGTACATTTGGTGCCTCCAATGGGACCTGGCGAACTTCCAGCCAAAAAGCAGAGACGTTACTGCAGGAACTGGGAGGAGTGGGAGGGGAGGCACCAGTGGATTACTGCTTCCTCACAAGATGAAAACGACATGTTTTGCAATGATACAACACAGTCATTGTGACAGCTGAATTTATGAATAAAAATAATTGTAGTGATAAGCTTTGACTGTGATGTATTTTACTGTTAATTGCAACACAGTCATGTTACCATGCCTTCCTCGGTCTCCTCTGTCTCTAATTTCCCCCATACTCATCTGGTCACTCTACCAGTGCCATCTTTGTTTTGAGAGGAATTTCAGGCTCTGGATCAACAAAATCCCCTTGTTCTTGAAAACCAGGCAATAATTAAATAAAAGGCAAATCCCGTCCAGATGGGCGACAACCACAGCGACCCAACATTTCCTACATGTAGGGAAAAGTAGGAGCCTTTGAGCCTGATTTATGCTTCCACGTCGAATCTACGCCATACCTATGGCCTAGCTGGTGCCGCACTGTTGTTGCGCCGGCCTGTTGGTGCATCTCACAACATGTGGGAGGAACAGTGAGCTGGTGGAACAATGAGCGGGCCGCGGTGTAGCCTCTGCGTAGGCACGTGTCCTCTGCCGTAGCATACGCTGTACCCCGACATGCACCTCCCCAAAAATGTAACCACACATCACAGCGACGCAAACCGTAAGAATTGTGATTGGTCCATTTGGTGGCCTCGCATTTTCCGGCTTCTCCTCTGGTGCGGTGCTGCTAGGGATCGTGACCTGTAATGTCGACAGTAAAGAAGACACGCTGTCTCCGTGGCTGTTACAATCCCCCTGACCGAATCAGCTCAAGTTATTATAGGGTTAAACAATTCCTCTATAGCTACTGAGTTTTCGGAGTGTGTCTGGGTGAGAGAGAAAAGAGAGAGAGCTGCTGCTTAACAACCAGCCGCTGATAAACACTGCCTTATCAAAACAAAGTAGTTCAAACTCGGTCAGTATGTGTAGAGGCAGCTCTCTCTCTACTCTTCTCAACCCAGAAACTAAGGTGCTAGCTGAAGTGTGTGTGGTTACAATGGCCATCTGCTCAACTTCTCCAGCAAAACAAACCCACCAGCCCGCGCACAAGTATACATGCTTAAAGTGGCGTAGGCCGCTTGTGTAGATTACGCTGCAGGCTCCACGTACAGCCAGTGTGGAAGCTTGAATCAGGCTTTAGGAATCCACAAAAGCTGTGGGCGGTCTGCATCTGAGACGCAGCTATGCGTATGAAGTGGAGTCTGTGTTGCTGTGTGAGAAAACACAGAGATCTCGGAATACTCTTATGCCACGTCACTTTCTAATAGCTGTCTATGGATATTGTGACATTTTTTCCAAATAGAACAACAACAAAAAAAAAAGTTATTGATGTTTACCCCAAAGTTACCCACTGCAGCTTTAATGAACAGTGTTTACAATCTTTGATGTAATCTTTCATTTACCGAGCCTTCTGGCTGGATCTGAGTTTCAAAATCTGAACTAAATGTTTATTTTATTAGTTAACTGTTTCAATATGTTTATTTTTCAGTTTTTCATTGGAGTAAATCATCTTTTCTCTATCTTTTCAAGGTTAGAGAATGAGGATTTTACTACATCTGCTGAGGAGTGCACTGAACCCTTACAAGCGTGCCCAAAGTACATATACGATGACAGCAAGAGAACTGGTTGTGAACTGAAGGGGAAAATCAACCAGGACATCGTGGTCTTGTTCAACGGAACGCTGGACAACAAGCTTGTCAGGAACACCTTCAAGAAACAAATTAAAGGTAACGTTATGCAGCGTGGTTTGATGAGTACTTCTTTAGCTGCAAGAGCCCTGAGGAGGAAACACTCTGTAGAAATACGTGGCACTTCCCCCATTCAGTCTCAGTTTTTGTTTGAGGTATAAGAGAACTTGTTCTGCTCTTTCTTAGAAATTATTTGTTTCTAAGAAAATGATCATAGTGTCAAAATGTGGGTAGATGTATTATGTAGTAAGTGCTATGAAACAATAACACATGATGCATCTATTGTAGGAGAACAAAAACAAATGTATGTGTGTTTTGGGGATTTTTATGACGCTGTAGTTGGCTGACAGTGTTTTTTGATTGCATATGACTAGATTGTACTCTGAATAATGTCTTTCTCTGTGCAGCGAAACCTTCCGCTCCCCAGTGGACGGTTGTAAAATCTGGGGATAAATTCAACATTAGCTGGATCCCTCCTGACTTCTCCGAACTGTCTGATTGGAAGTTTACAATCAATTACACTGAGTGTCATGACACTAAGGTAAGAAGCAAAACTACAAAATCTGGATGTTTGTCTTTTTAGATTTTAGCTTCGTCTTTTCTACTTTGTACATCTTATAAAAACTGGATGGATGTATATAATAGTGATCATTTGAATCATAGATGCAACTGAATTCCTAATTGTAAATTTACCACCTCAGATCACTTTTTTTTTTTAGAAAAATACCGTTCACAACAACAACAACAAAAGCCTAACAAGCAACAGCCAGAACAAAAAAAAGTCAGGTCAATTTCATTTCCACAGCACCAAATCACAATAAAATTGTCTTAAGACACTTTAAATATAGACTAGGTGTGGACCTAACTCTTTAATTAAATTTTATTCAATTTATTAGAACCCAACAATTAGAAGCACTTACTGATGCGCAAGCACTTAGCGACAGTGGTGAGGAAAAACCTCCTTTTAACATGCGGAATGCTCGGCCAGTTCCAGAGTCAAGGTGGGCGGCGATCTGATGGCACCGGAGTACAAATCAGAAATGACTAAATATTTCCTGTTTAAACTTAACACCATTGAAGCTCTAGCAATAAAACACATACTCTGAAAGCCATCTTTATGAATTTATGTGGTTTGAATTTTCCTGTGTGACAACATCACTCCAAAAGGTGCCCCTGTGGAGTTTTCTTGTAAACAAACAAACATTATGTTTGTGGTCAGTGTTTCCTATCAAAACATATCAGGTTTTGATAAGAAACAGAATTATCTATCTGGCCCAATTTCAGAAAACAGGATCAGTGAAAATTCTGAGTATGTCAGGCCTAAGATGAGGGAAACTGAGTTTTCTGTTTCACAAGCCAGCAGGTTTGCTTCATCGAAGAGGTTGACTGCGTTGAGCGTGTAACAGGAAGGAGAGACATGACGTGTCCTTTTGTGAATGAGGTCATGGACAGCGATTAACAAATTATTCAGGAGCTGTTGCGTCAGGAGGGAGTGATTAGATGCCATTCGGATATTTTAATCATTCCTGGGGGGGTTTCCAGCCTATATGAAAGCAGTGTGTCACCTCATAGTCTGTCATTTATCTTAACAATCTTTTCCACCCATACCTTAAATATTAAACATCGTGGATTGCATTATTATCAGGTTGAATTTTATTCATTGTCCTTCAACTCTTCGCCTCCGGACTCTTGGCCATTATTACATTGGAGATGTTATAAAGGAAACGATGAAAAGATGTGCTGCCGGCCCCATCAGATTACAGCTGAATAGCAAATTATATTCAGCCATGTAAACAACAGTTAATATATAAAAATGTTTAT
>JAPXVT010238932.1:0-10596 GCA_029823135.1 Acanthurus reversus | reverse complement strand
ACACACACACACACACACACACACAGACACTTTTTCCCACCAAACCTCTGCAGGTGATTGCCCCCTGTTCTGATTGGCTAACAGACTTCAGTGATCATAATCTGCACACTCAGCAGCTTTCCTTGGCTCGTTTCAGTGACTAATTGTATTTACAAACTTGAAAACTGTGTGTGTGTTGTGTGTGTGTGTGTGTGTGTATTTACTTAGCATAAAGCTGCTGGTTATTGTTCTGTTTATTTGTTGTGTTTGTGTATTAGCTGCATCACCTTCAGCTGCACCAAATGATGAAACATTTATAGTTTTGACTGCAGAGAGACGGTGTTTGAACTGACAGATCCGACCTTCAGTCTGCCAGCACACACTTCTAATGAATTCTGTACCTGTGTGTGTGTGTGTGTGTGTGTGTGTGTGAGTGGCAGCCTTGTTCCTGTTGAGTTTGACTTTTGGGAAAGACCTTGGCAGTGTGTGTGCTTGTCTTTGTGTCTCTGCATGCATGTGTGTATTTCTTTGGAGGCAGCTCAATCAAACTCGACATCAACAATAAAGAAGACGTTGGAGCCTCATGGTTACCATGGCAACACTGTTAGCATACTGAGCTGAAGCGTACTGACTGAAAACAACAGAAACAACCGGCCAAATTCAGGACAAACTGTGCTCACCAGGTTGCATGGATGGATTATGAGGCAACAGGCCAAGTGGGCACAGACACATAAAAGCCCCCCCCACCCACCCACCCACCCCAAAAAACAAAACAAACAACCACCCCGATATCCCCCGGGCTGAAAGGGACATAAAGTTTATTTTGGTTTTTGTGGTTGTTTTGCATCTATTTTTGTAAGTTTTGCATTTCTTTTTCCGTCTTTTGAATATTTTGTGGTCAGTGTGTCTCTTTGTGGACGTTGGTCTCCTTCAGTTTTTCTTAAATCTTTGTAGTCTTTTATCAAGTAAATTTGTTTCCCTTTGTTTTTTTGTTCCTCTTTGAGGCGCTTTTGATGTTTTCTTGTTTGCAAGTATGTGTCTCTTAATTGTTGTTTTGTTTGATCTGATGTTCTGTCTGCGTCTTTTTGGTGTCCTTCTGTGTCTCTTGAGATATTTTTGTCTCTTTGTGGTTTTTGTATCTTTGTAGTTGTGTTTTTCTTAATTGTATCTTTGTTTCTCTTTGTTGTTGTTTCTCCTGTTGTTTTGCATCTCTTTGTGCTCCTACTATGGTTCTTTGTTTTGAGTCATTTCGTCTGTAGTTGTGTTTCTCATTATTGTTGTCTCATTTCGTGGATTTTGTGGCTGTTGATCAATTTGTGCATCTTTGTTGGTTTTTGTTTTTTTGTGGGCACTTTTTTGTCTCTCGGTGAATTTCTTCCTCTTCCTTTCAGCCACTATACACCTGGCTGAAATAAATCTAAAAAACAAACCAGTGTGAGTGAGTACAAAATGAGACTAACCTGACACTCAGTGTTTGTGTCCTTTTTTATTTGGTTTGTTCAGGAGCAGCAGGTGGAAATGATGTCATGCAACATGTGTAAACAGCAGTTTAGGCATGTCTGTCTGCACTTAAACCAGCCACATCTGTAACCTGTGGGTAAATTAAGTCATTCCAAGCAGAGCCACTAATGAATTACAAGAACAATGTGCTGATGTTTTCCCAGCAGTGAAAGTGAGAGGCGGACGCTGCTTTGTCTCTGCAGACCCACAGGGTTTGAGGACAGGGGGGGTCGTATGCTGGGTAGATTGTAAAGGCCCTTGAGGCAAACTTTGACTCGTGTTATTGCATATAGTTACCTTGACTTTACTTGGCTTGACCTGCATGCAGCCGTGGCGGCAGTGCAGCCTGGGGGATTTTCAGCTGGAATGTTAAAAATGTCAATAATGGAGCTGAGAAACGGTTAGCAGGATTACACAGGCTGATCGTGCTACTTGCTCCCTCTGTTTACTGTAACGTGTGAACTGTGTGTTTGGGGCAGGAGGATGAGAACATGTTTTACTCTCATAATAAACTGCTGGTCAGTCCCTGGAGGTCAGAGTTCACGGTGAATCTGCAGCTGGACTCCTGTCAGCTGTTTTCACAGAAGTAACCTGCAGCAAATATCAGTGTGAGCCCATGCTTCTTATTCACACTTGGGGCTTGAAGTGTTTGTAGTTTGTTTAGCACAGAGTTTAAAGGGTGTTGGCAGGATCAGGATT
Source organism: Acanthurus reversus (assembly GCA_029823135.1). Classification (NCBI taxonomy): domain Eukaryota; kingdom Metazoa; phylum Chordata; class Actinopteri; order Acanthuriformes; family Acanthuridae; genus Acanthurus; species Acanthurus reversus. The sequence continues at coordinate 8,418 of JAPXVT010238932.1, read as the reverse complement.
TTGTATTTTGTACTCTGAAAAGACTATATCATGCTCTTAAATCACTCCACCTGACCCCTCCCTTGTTTTGTAAAAGCAGAAGTGAGAAAAATGATAAGGTAATTTGAAGAAAAATTAAAGGTCTTGATTTCACCAGTCTGCCAGAAAAATGCTGCATGTTGTCATTTGGGATTCAAAACTTTAATGCGGTGTTCCACAGGGTTCAATCCTCGGTCTTTGCTTAGTTGTATTTCAAGACAATTTTGTTCATTATTTGGCAATATCTCAAACAAAAAGTCAATTTTATTTGAAATTTGAACTGCAGTTTAAATATTTTATATTCTATCTGTACTCATGTAGCTTGTTATCCCATAGACAATGTTTCTTATACGCGTGGTCCATCTGTTTGCTAATTTTGGAAAATGTCCTCTCTTAAAGCAGCAGAGGCTCATTGAATGAATGGAGCATGTCAATCTGGATTGCACCTGATGAATTTACGTGCATGCCGCTGAGGCAAAAAGCAGGCGGGACAGGAATATAGTTTTGACTGTCAGACAGACTATAGTCAGACAGGCTAGCAGCATAATTCCACTGTTAGAAAACTGCTTCTTCATCTCATTTGGTTCAAAGTTTCATTGGTCATCTATAATCAACACATAATGCTCTGTTAATTATCTAAGCCAGTAATCTGTCATGATTTGACTTTTATTAATGAATCACCAGGAGTTCTGGGAGAAACCTTTCACAGTCGAGCTCACAGCTCTATCTATTTCGAAACTAAGTTGTAACAGTGTGAAGGGGACGTGTCCTCGGTCTGTTAACAGGAAGTTTATTTACTGTGAAAGTTTAGAAAACAGAAAGCAGAGGTTCAGTCCTTGGAATTTTCCTTGAACTACAACAGAGAGAGAAGGAAGCAGCTTCAGCCTGACAGGCAAGCAGAGTCTCGCTCTGACCTGCACGCACTGCTGCAGGCGGGACACACACACAAACACACTCGCACTCACACAATCCTGAACTGACACATACACGCTGCAGTTTTTGTGATTATTTTTTAATGGGGAAACGTTTGTTCAGGATTTTCCATTCAGTTTTTCTTTTGTCAAAGTGAATCAAGTGTGTGTGTGTTTGTGTGTGTGTGTGTGACAAACCACTTGTGAGACCTTTTATTTGTGTGTGTAACATGAAGAGCAGACAGAAACTACATTACAAAACTATAAATGGTTTCTCTTATTGACATTCTGCAGAGGCTTCGTGCTTTGATTTCCTGAATGTCAAACCTTCATGACCTCATCGTGAGTGTTTGTAAGTGTGTTTGCTTTCAGTGATGTGCTCACATAATTTTATTCGAGCGTGAACTGTCGATTTGTGGATCAAGAGTTCATTCCTCAAATGTTACTACATCGGGTCGAACTGGCCACAGAGTTGGGTTTCCATGCACCTGTTTATATGTGAATTTTCAATTTGTGCATAAAAAAATTAATGGAAATGCTGCAACATTAAAAAAAACCCTCCAAATATCCCAAAGAAGTTTTTATATTTAAGGCCTGATTTACTAAGATCCCAAATAAAGAGCGCTAAATTGCGTGCTAACAGATTGCACGTGTTGTTGGTGGGCGTTTTGCGGGTGATCTACTAATTGATTGCCTGCGCAAATGACAACAGGTGCAAAAGTGGTGAGTGAGACCGCCCTATTGAAAGAGGGTTTTGCGTGCGTTACTGGTTTTCACCATGGAGAATTTGGGAGAGCAGAGTGACCGCAAGCGCAAAATGAAATGTGAAGCCAAGGAATTTGAGGTGTTAGTGGAAGAGGCAAATAAACATATTGCTGAGTTACAGCAAAGAAATCTGAATATAACCAGAAGAAACGCGATATGGGAGGCTATCTGTGAGGAAGTTAATGCTGTGGGTAAAACAAGAAGAACGACAGATGAAAGAAAAGATGGCAAGATCTACGAAAAACGAAGGAAAAAATAGCTCATAATAAAACTCGGGCAAATAAAACAGGTGGGGGACCGGCGGAAGAGACACCTCTGTCGAAACTTGAGCAGCAGGTGCAGTTAACTTTCTGCGACGAGCAGATTATTGGAGTACAGGGATATGACACCCTTGAGCCAGAAACTGCAGACCGAGGTAGGCCCATAATAACACAAACACACATTTCTTTTAGAGGATACATTTCATTTATTCAGATGTTTACCAAATTAAAAAAATGAATGCGCTTTATGTGTTAACGTTTAGTTGAATGTGCACTGAAAAAGCGTAATTTCATTATTTCTAAAAGTATTTTTGCTTATGCATTTCCCAAAGGATTTTATTTTCCCGCAGCGGGGCAGAGGTGTGTGTGTTTCATTTTACAGCATCACAAATCAGCCCTCAGTTCATCCGGAAGCGCCACAATAACCGCAGCCATTTGTGCGCAAAGCTGTGCCAGTTTAGACTTGCCTTTCAAACATGCTAAAATAAAGACGCAAAAACAGCCACCGCAATCAGTTTCAGGTTTGGTAAATCACATTAATCTATTTGCATCTACTACTACTGATACTGCATATTCATTATGGCAGACGCGCTAAATGGACTGCCCGTGTTATTTTGCCCCTTTGACCGACGCAGTCCTCGGTGCGCGCGCTTAGTAGATCAGCTTTAACATGTGTTTGCGCGTGCTATCAAGTTTGCGCACGTTTTCACACACGCAAACCTTTAGTAAATCAGCTCCTTAGAGGAAGTGGGAAAGTTGAAGAATATGTGCATTGGAAACAGCCTCAATGAATCACCAGTGAATAAACGCAGACCACGTGGTAATTGTGGTATTAATTGTTCAAAACTTCCCAACAGTCCAGTGTATCTCTGTTACTGCTCTTGATTAAATTTTCCACATTTTTTTCTCTCTCTCTCTCTTTTTTTTTAATACCTGCTGGCTGGCATTCTCTGATTTCGTCATGTCTTTGCAACATCCTCTTCTGCAGTGGCACCCGACTTGAGAATTGGTACCACTACCTGTTTATCTTGATGACCTTCCTCCAGTAATAGCAGCAGTGGATGGAAACCAGGGCTACAGCTCACGATTATTTTCGTTATTTATTAATCTATTGATTATTTTTATAATTTAACTGATTCATTGTTTATTCCATGAAATGTCAATAGAGTGCTAAAAATGCTCATCTTAATTTCTCAGAGCCCAATGTGACGTCTTCAAATGCTTCTTTTGTCCAAACACCAGCCCACAACACAAAGACTTCTTATTTATTATCACAAATGACACAAAAGCATCAAATCCTCACATTTAAGAGTCTAAGCCAGCAATTCTTTTTACTTTTTTATTTGAAAAATGACTGAAATGATTAATCAATTATCAAAATAGTTGGTGATTAATTTTCTATCGATCGATAATCATTCGATTAATTGTTGCAGCTCGAATGGAAACACATAATTTTGCATTTTATTTTGCCAAATTTTTGAAGAAAATAGGTTAAAATTTGCGATACATTTGGATGGAAACCCAACTAGAGGCACAACAAGAGATGACAAGAACTGTGATTGGTCAGCTTGTGTTCCTGAGGCTCGCAGAGTGATCACAACTTTTAACCTGTAGTGACTGATTTTTCAGCAATAACAAGTTGTAAACACAACACAAATCCCAAGTTAGGAGATGACCAGATCACATGAATCAACAAACACTCTTTATTTGGTGCAAAATGTGTTATGACTGGACTTTGGACCAACAGTAGCAGGAGACCAGAGACAAAAAGGCAGTTTCGATATGTTTAATTGTTTTTCAAATATCAGAATGCAAAAAGTTTAAATCTCACAAAAAGAAAAGGGAAAAACTCAGGTGGTGGTGGCAGTAGGCAGGCTGGCCACGGAGTAGCTGGCTGGTTGTGAAGTGGGAGATTCTCAGATGAGAGCTGGAGGTTCACAGGTGAGCAGAGTCAAGGTGGCAGGCAAAAAACAGCAAAGGCTCACACTAGAAAAAAGCAAGAATATGCCTGTTAGTCAAAGCTAATCAGGGAGCAAGGACTGACAAAGTACCAATAACAAACAAGAGGAAGCGCTGATCATGAGCACCACCAAACAGGACGGAATTATCTGGCAGAGTGGTGAAGTCAAGACTGGGCTTATGTAGAGGTAGGTGATGGCTGGTGATTCCAGACAGGTGTGCCTCATCTGAGCCTGGGAAGAGAGTAGCCAGCCACTCCTCCTGCCACACACTGCAACTGAAAAGGGGAGAGGGAGAGCAGAGGAGGAAAAAACCCAAACCACAACGAATACATGTTCAGATAATTCAGCAAGCACAGTCTGGGGGCACTCTAAGCCCATGTAGATATGTAAATTGAGCTTTCAGAATTACAAATGTCATTTCCATCCTGACCCTGGTTTTGGTAAGGGACACTTTTTTGACTCTGTTTTGTGGCCCCTGATGTGTAGGTGTGATCCAATTATCGAAAATATATATGTAAAAATACCATGTTACACAAAAAATGGGACTATAACACTGCCAAGCAAAACTAAAATTTTTACTCAAGGCAAGTTGTTGCTATGAATGTGCAAATTGAATGTAAAATGTGTGCTGTGCATTGCAAACTATTGTAATTACTTCCAGTTCACATAATCAGTTTCATCTTATGTAGGCCTGCAAAAATGAGAATGAGGCCTATGAAACATCATCGCGTCTACGTTATTTACAGATAGTAGTAGTCCCATTTGTGTAAATGTCTATCTGCTATGTCATAAAAGCCCTCTTCAACCAGTGCCACACCGCTGTTCTGACGACTCACTGTTCTGCTCACATGTTGTGAGATGCACCAATATTACAGACATCCAATTGCTCACTGCCTCCTCCATTCCTTTCAAGATGAACATGAACAGAGAGAGATGGCTGCTCTTTTAGGCTGTTTGAATGGCTTCATGACTTCCATTTATTTGTACAGACTTACCATACCCTAACCCTAACCAATTTATGTCTAACCCTTAACCTAACCTCAGTTCATACCTTACCTCTAAACTTGGTGCCACACCGCTGTCCTGCCAGCCTGTTGGTGCATCTCACGCACGCAGGCAGAACAGGGAGCCGTCAGCACAATGGGCCATCGGAACAAAGGGCTGTCTGAACAATGAGTGGGCCCCCTTTAACCGTCTGAGTGGGCAAATGACCAAGGAACGCAAATACATCCAGTAGCTCAGCTTAAGCATGTGCCACCCTGTGAATCTCTGCATTACCCACAGCATGCAGAGAGTACAGTACAGACCCAAAGTACAGATAACAAACTAATGCAAGGCAATGCATACAGTCTGACTGTGGGATTGTCACTGCACGACTCTGACATGTTGCACTGGAAGAAAACAGCTCAGGAAGCAAACACGGTTGACTTACTCCCTCCGGTCAGAATCTTTATCTCTCGTGTAAATAATTGTAAGGAAAGGCCAAAGGGCTTTGCAGGTCTCTTGCCCTCCTGAGGGTGTTTTTTCACCTGCAGTTCATTTCATTTGGTCTGAATCACTGGAAGGGTTGCTACTCTTTTGCATTTTCCCTTTGGTTTGGTTTCACACAGGCCAAATTTCAAGAGGAACAAAATGTATCAATAAAAGCCACATGAGAGCTGTTATTTCGTTCACTGGTCAGTAATGATATTGGTAAAATCCTCTCTCCTTCCGCCATTTGATAAACATTTCGAACATGTTATGATTTGTTTGCGTATTTTGTGGCTGTTGGGCTATATGGTCGTCTGCCAAAAAATTGAGAAGCCGACTTATTTCGTTTCTGCTCCAGGTCAACCCTCAAGTCATGTTTGTGTCAAAGCAAACTGCTGGCTGTTTACACAGTCATCCTCAGCTCATGATGCACAGCACAGCTGGCTGTGGGAGCTGGTTTAGGCCAAAAATGTGCAATTCTTCCCGAAGTTAGGGTAGATCAAGATCATGAACACCAGAGTTCGTCGGTAACTGGACCAAGCCCACCTCTTCAGGTGGGTACCAGTATAGCCGTTTTGGTCCTCATCTGAGTTCGATTACTGTGTTCACATTTACCTAAACACACCGCACTCGCTACTTGTTTGGGTTGCACTAAACACTATTTATGTGAAACGGCCCTAAGAAATCCGCTCAGTATAAGTTACCAAGGTGATGCAGAAGAATTGAACCACTTTTGAAACCAAGAGTCCAACCTTAAGTCACCTTGTAGGGCAGGTCTCGCTCCACACCCACCAACACGCCTGCATCTCTTTCCCACATAAAGTCACACCTGTCTCTCATCCACTACACTCAGTTTATACAGCTACCCTCAAACACTAATCCTGGCCCTGATTGTCAGTTGTGCGGCAATATTGTTCCTGTTTTTTTTGTTTCTTTTGTTTATTCCTTCATGAGCTCTGCCTGATCTTGTTTTCACCTTCTTTGCATATAAGTTCTGTTCTTAAAACCACAGCACATTCATCAGAAAAGTCACAAAACAGACACAATAACACTGCCAGCTAGGCCATCGGGGTGGCAATTTCAGTCGGTCAGTCCAACACTTTGATCCACAATATCTCAACAGCTGTTTAATGAATCACAGCGATATTTTGCAAGTGAAGTTGCCCGGTACTGTAATTCATGACCAAATACCTGCAAAACTAATGCTGTTTCCATCCTCCTTAACTGTTGTGTTAACAATCAACACTGTCATGGTGAGTATGTTAGCATACTGATCTTTTATCTCATAACAGTGTGACTGGAAGTGTTACAAAGCCGGTAGCAGCCTACCATGAACGTCACACCCTAGTTAATCGCATTCCAATATAGTGAAAAAACTATTTCACAGGGTGAGGCAAGTGGGGTTTGCTCAATCCAGTTTAGCAATATCAATTAATAACAACATATTATTCAGTATTTTGTGCATACAAACCATGCACCAACATGCTCACAGACAAAAGTTGGGCAGTTTATTCAGTGATTACTAATTTAATGAGAAACAAAGAAAACAGAAGTGCCAATAAACAGCGTATCACCACAGCTTGACTTTTGTTCATACACAGAGCAGCCATCTTGAATTTTGAGGTCATGCTTTACACTTTCCAAGTGGAAAATCTAGTTCATGTCTGATGGACACACTAATTGATTTGCATACTGTTGCGGAATTTTATTTCCGCTTCTTAGAAATGAATAAAAGAAGATCTTGCACGGCACATTGTATTTGTGTGCAAAAGTAAACCAGATATACTTATGTGAATGAAATCTGTAACATTTTGGCCAGTATATGAACATATAAAAGAATTACACAAAGGTGACAAATATAACATATGAATACACAATAAAGTTGCATACTGAATAATGACTAATTTTCCCCCACAAAGTCTAATAGTGCAAATGCTGTGAACTACATTAAACTTTAAAAATTGTAATTGTCTTAATTTTGAGCTGAAAGCAGATATTCAAATGTTTTTTTCCAGTTCTGGAGGGTAAATGATCCAGCCTAAATATAAATGACATATAAAGACTATTCAAAGCAATTTCTCAGCACTTCAGGAATTCAGTGCACCTAAATGTCAGCATGCCAGAGGCGGAGCTCAGTCTCTGATGTGCTGGTGCTGTCTCTCATTGTTAGCCTTTACAGTTATCGCTCCATGACGATGCAGATCAAAGAGAACAGAGCTGCAGTAATTAACTCGCTCCCTCTGAACACTCCACGGAGGCTTTTGTTCCCATGGGGTTTTGAAAGGAATCTGGTCGCTGGACAATCTGAGAGTCCAGTATGAAATAACTCTTGCAGTTTGAAGGCCAGGCTGGATTTGGTGGTTTGGTGAAACTAACACTAGTATTTATGCTGGAATTTTACACTGACATTTTTGTGTAAAAATCTATAAAAATACATTAGCTTACCTCAATTTGAAAAAGAATGTTTATGTATTCTAGCTCCACAGTATTTGATACTGGTACAAGCTGTGGAAAGAATTTTAGCAGTGGACACTGCACGCATAGAGCTGGAAAGCAAACAATAGGTCTAGGTGCTGAATTAAAACATACCAGACTGCGGGTATCTCATATTACTGTTAAAGCCAGTGTGTGCAAGAGTACGTGCATAGATTTACCTTTGAACAAAAAAAATCCCACGGAAAAATAGATGAGGTTTCTTGGATTCAAGGGTGTACAATGAGGGGACTGAGGTCAGTCTCTCCACTCACTAAAGGTGTTTTCACGTCTGATCTTTTAGTTTGGTTGAATCAAACTCTGGTTCATTTTCCCCTTGGTGCAGTTCGTTTGGGTATGTGTAAATGTAACCAGGTCAAATCTAACAACCAAACTCTATGGTTCATTTGTAGTATGAACATGATCCGACCTTGATCCACCCCAACTTCAGGAAGAATTGCGTATTTTTAGGCTAAACCAGTTTCCAAGGCCAGCTGTACTGTGCATTATGGGCTGAGGACGACTTTGTACTGAAGCAGTGACAAAATATGTTGCCATCTT
>JAPXVT010237194.1:0-10605 GCA_029823135.1 Acanthurus reversus | reverse complement strand
TCTTCGTTCCTTTGTGCACTTGTGAAGCCGAGAATGATTCAGGTGGGCCCTCCCCTCGCCTCTCTGTGATTCATGAGTGCAGTGAACCCTGAGCGCTGCCTGGCAGGCTGTTATGCAGCCTGAATACAGCTGCAGAGTTACTCCTGCATGTATGTGGAGCCACCAAAATATTTTTTCTGTGTTTCTCAGACTTGAAAGCACCTAAAAATATGTTGTATATACTGATTACTTTTTTTTTTTTAAAACTTTGTCTTCCTTTTTTTAATGATTTAGAGCATTCTAACTTTGTTTCACTGCACAGGAGACATTGTTGAGTTACCTCTCTCTCTCTTGCTGTGGTTGTTCTGAATCCACAGAGGTGCAGGACTTTATATTGCAGTAAAGAAATGAGCCCACAGTGAGTAAAAATGTGACAGAAGCAAAAAAGGGCCAGAAACTGCTTTCCATTTAAATCTAAATGATTTTCTTAAGAATCCTTTCCGACCACATCCTTTGATTAGGATGTAATTTCTGTTTTTTAAGCCCATCCCATCATAATTAACACATCTGGAAGAGAACCCCGCTCAGACATGATCTCTGAAAAGCTGAAATCAGGCAGAATAAAGGAATGACTCTTGGGATGAGGGACCTGGTAAGCTTTGTGGTTGATGCCGTACGCCAGCGGGTTGGCCCTCATGCGGACGTACAGGTACGTGTAACTGAGCCACTTCACCGCCTCCTCCACGTTGGTGACGGTCCCCAGAGCAACCTGCATCCAGGAGAGAGAGCAGACATCGACACGCAGGATCAGTAACATCACTGGTCTTTTGTCATCACCTAGTGGACATTTGTGGAAACTGCGGCCACAACATGACAGGTCCAGTTTTGTCTGTATAAACACAGTCAGACATTAAAATGCTGTGGAGCACAATGAACAGTGAAGACCTTCTTAACTCAAACACACAAAGAAAAAACACAAACAGATACATTTTGCCTCCTCTCCAACTCATTTTACAAAGTGGATAACTTACACACATGAAGGACCTTTATTGGCGATTTTATATTGATAGACTGAAAAATAATTTCAAACGAATTACAGACTTTTCTCACACTGAGCGAATGTGCCACACGAAACACAATCATCAAAGAGTAATTTCTAAATTACATGAGGCCCTGTACAGGCTGACTTTTTTTTATAATCATACAAGAGCCTTTTTTAATAATGAATTTGTTTTGGGAAAAACATAAGAACATTACAGTTATGTGCAGTAAAGTCATTTTCAAGTGAGTAGACACGGTGAGGTGTGAAAAGAGGTCAAAACTGAAGACATGTTTCCTCCAACATGACACAGGATGATGACACTCGCTGAAACTTGCTCCAGATCATTTTTGTTAAAACTTCAATCATCAACCAAAAACACTTTCAAACCTTTCTGACTGCCTTTGTTTTTCAGAACAGAAATGAAGACATTTTGCCCCCAGAAGTCAGAAAACTAAAGAGAACATTGACTCTGCTCTGGTCCAACCAGGCTGTGAGACTCACCTCGGCGTTGAGGTTGTCGGCGAGGCTGTTCAGGAACTGACTCTCGATGGGGTTCTGCTGGGTGAGAAGTGTCAGGTAGTGGCTCAGCTTGTCATGGGTGGTGATGATCGTGCCCTCGCCGTATTTGTCGAACTGAGGCCGACCTGCACGCCCAAAAATCTGCATGACATCCAGGATGCCGAGATCCACCAGAGCACCACACTTGGCGTCGTAGATTTGAGTCCCCTTTCAGACACGAGACACAGAGAAGGACCGAAAACACACGCACGTGAATTTATTTCTGCTGAAAAGCTCCGTGTGTGAGTAACGAGCAGCTCATTCAAAATGTGCCACATGATAAAAGCTCCATAATTTATACTGCAAATAGTTTGTAGACAGTCGTGAGTGTTGCAACGATCTGAACTGTCAAGTAATTTGCTATTTTCTAAATATTAGAAACTAAACTGAAACATTCGGACACATATGCATCTGTAGATGTTTTTAAGTTCAAATCTGATGTAAATACAGTTAAAGTATATTCAATTTAACATTTGTCTTTACAGTTTTGTTTTTGATTTAATATTTTAATATGGATACAATTCTTTTGACCACGGAAACTTCGTCTATACGTGTGCATGCATTCTAGTAACTAGCATTGTGTGTGTATTCAAGCTTAAAATGGCTTCTTCTTCTTGACATACAATTAGTAAGCATCTCTGTTTCACTGGGTGACATTAGAATGAACACACACACACACACACACACACACACACACACACACACACACACTGAGGTTCATTTAGGCTCACTCCCACATTCAGCGTCCTGCTGCCGGGAAGACTTCTCCTTCTGTTACGTTTCAGTTTGTTGAGAAGCTTCAGCATCCAGCTGCTGCAGGACATGCAGGAGGATTTTGAAAAAAAATTATATGTTGAAAGCTTTAAAGAACGTTCATCTTCATTGGAAACTAAGTGGATTTTGGCCTAAAGCCTGTTAAAAATTAAGGGTAACACTTATGAACACACTTAAAATGCGTTATATGTGTTTAGGATTAAGGTTATGGTTAACCATTACCCTGCTTATAACTATGATTATACAGCACTATAGGTGCATAATAACACATTATTAGTATGTTCATTATGCATTACAGATGGATGCTTTATATAAAGTTTTACTAAATCCAGAAGCCACTTCAGGCTCTTAAAGGGAAAGTTCCCCATGTTTAAAGTGGACGTCCAGGCTCTGTAAATGTCCTCAGGGTGTCTCAGCGTGCTACACGGACGGATAAGCCTGATTTCTTCTGCTGCACAATCTGTGCTCCCTTTCACACCAGTGATGAGAAAAATCTACAGGCTATTTCAGGCTGGGTAGCAAGGAGGCATGCTGCCACTCAAAAGCAAAACTTTCTCATTTTTACCTTTACTTTACTTCAAGAGCGCCGAACGTCATCAGTAGTCTGCAGTGGATTTGATCTGAGCAGACAACATGTTTTTGTTGATGCTGTACACCACGACTCTATGCACCTCAACGATGTTTTGAACTCAGCCACGACGTTGTTCAGTTTACAGCCTGTCTGACTGACTTCCACAGCTGATACAGTGCAGTTAATGACAGTTAATGAAAAGTCTTCTCCTCCTCTTAACAGGCTAATACAAGCGGGCTGTGTGTTTTCTCTTCACTAGCACGAGAGATGTGACTGAACACAAATGAGTATTCAACGGTTGTCTTCATTTTTAAATCTTTATTAAAGGAGAAAATTCTTGATTTGTGAGTTTCTTTGGTCGCCTTTGTCGCTTGCCAGTGAATCGCAGGGCAAATCTCATAACCTTCCTTTGAAGTGTGCGCCTGAAAAATCTTCATTTGAAACCTCAGCCACCCCTCTGTCTCAGCAAGAATCAGGACACCCCGACACCCAAACGTAAACACGCAAAACAGAGGGGTAGACATCAGCCATGGGGCCAAGAAGTGAAATGGGACTGAGGCTACATCTACATTGCTGCGTCTTAAATCAGAGACGCAGCAGCAGCAGCAGCATCACCACGTTTGAGCCTCGTATCCTCACTAACGCTGCGTCTTAGCGGCTCAAAGACGGAGCAGTTCAAAGACGATGCCCTCCCCGATTTATTTTAATCTCTTCGTCTTGCCGTCTCATTGTGGTCAGGCACAAATGAAGGGGTTTTGAGACGCCTGGACAGACACCCTTTGTGATTGGTCGCGCCACAGTCATATGACTATTTGATGGAAAAAAACCAAACCTGCATGTATTAGGTGTGTATCTGTTAGCCTCGACCACCTGGCATTATTTCAACATGGATAACAAATTACAGGCGTTGTTGACCTTGTTTTCTCTGCTAGCAGCTGTTTTGCAGTTAAATTCTGTATTTGATCATGTTGCTACTGCTTACATGTGCAGGAGGAGAGATGTTATTTGGCGAACTGCAACAGTTCATGTGTTCAGTGCCATCAGCCCTACTAATTGAAACAACTGTATGAATGGAGTTGTGGTTCCAGAGGAATGGAGAGGAAACTTTCACACATCGGTCCAGATCTGCTTTGATTGACCTGAATGAAGAAGTGCGTCTGCGTGTAAGGGGAACGGCAACCACGTGGGTGCTCGTGGATGTTTTCACAACGCTGACCTGCACATTGTATCAACGTTACCAAAGTAATGAGGGAAGACTCTGGAAAAACACCAATGTGTTTGGATTATCCTCGACTCAAAAGTCAGCTTCTAGACACTTCGCTTAACTAGAGACTGATGACACGCCCTCAGGTTTCGTTGCTGAACTGGACGGCGACAGTTATAGAGTTTAAAAAAACCCTTGCATTGCAGAACCAATGCAACGGTCCTTCATATTGGGGGTGGTGACTTTTTGAAGTCTTGTGCTTGTAAACACTGTCCGACCATCAACACGTTCACTATGGGATGGCATAGTCGCAGTCACCAAAAAGATTCCCTCCAAGTTTGTTGATGTTTGTTGAAACATTTTCATCGGTTAAAAACAAACATAATCTTTTATTAGGACATGATTCATCCCTCCAACCGGACTGTACATTGGCTTTCGAGGACATTACAGGACAAGTTACGCTGGTAGACAGACTGCACAAAGTGGTATGTGGGAGCCATCGCACACTTTTGTGCCGTTATGGACGTAGCAGAGCTACTCGCTACAGCTATTCGCTGTTCAAACAATTAAACAGCCAATGAATGGGCTGTAGGGGCGGGACATAAGTTGGAGGAATCTGACTGGAGTGTTGTTGGCAAGTGTTGTTACTCCTTGGCTACTGTTACTAGAGCTTTGCTAAATTTTAACACCAAGCTAGCTTTTGTTTATTTAATATTTACAGGCTTATGTAACAGGTAAGAGCAGCTGCATGTCCACTAGATAGCGGGCTTGGCCCTTTAGCTGAATGGCATCCGTTCTCGCTCTGTTAACAGAGGGCACAGGTTCGTATCTCAGCCCGGACAGGGGGTTGCTGCGCTATCTTCTTGTGGATGTTACATATCTATTGACAGGTGGACTGGCGTGATATATGATAATTCAATAACGGCCCGAATCAATGCTGACATCATGGACCCAGGACTTTTGTTTTCAAATGAAAGACGGAAGTGGTAGACTTTAATTTCAAAATATGAAATAATTCATTTTTAGTTATTTTTTTGTCATGCATTTTAAAATTTGACTAATAAAGGGGCAGGAATATTGTCCAAAAGATTTGAAAGTGCATTTTTGAGTTCATCTCATCTTTAGAAAGTTCTGTCCGTGTTACAAAGCGATTCTCAATATCTCTAGTCTGTTTCCTTACGGAGGAGAAAAGGGGAAGCAACTATTTCTGGGAAGGCGTCTCCTTTTCAAAAATGTAAGGGGCGTTGCTTTGTTAGTGGCAGTTCTCGTCGTCGTCCCAGCAGCTGCCTTGCATTTTGACGTCCCCAGACGATCGGTAGGCAGAGATCTCTGATTGTCTGGTATCGTGAGTCTAGGATTATCCTGACAAGTTCTTTCTTTGTCATCAAGTTTTTTAGACTGTCATTATTTACTAGAGCCAGATTGACGTTACATCAAAACGCCGGTGTACAGAGACCGAAGTGATGGAGCTTATCATCGGCGAGTTATGTCACAGTGCCTGGGAGCTATTGACTGCACACACATCGAAGTAAACAGCTGGCTAATTTCACCGACTGGATAACAGAAATGGAAAACATTCTTGGAATGAACAGGTGCTCTGTGATGTTGAGTGGTCATGTGATATACATGTAGTTTGGCTGGAGAGTAGAGCTGCTACAGAGCTTACACCGCGCATATGGACGAGGAGCGTCTTTGATTCAAGACTCCATCTTAAATCAAAGATGCAGCAATGTAGATGTAGCCTGAGTGTGTGTGGGTGGAGCAGCACCCTTCCCGTTAAGTAACATCGAATGCTGTGCCAATAAAGAGGAAAATGCAAGAGCCTTGTGTTGTTGAGTAGTTATGTATATGTTTTCTTGGGTCACACCAAAAATAGCAATGACGGGGGAAGGAGAGATGTTTTTTTTTTTTTTAAATATTTTTGAAAACAAATCGAAGGATGAGAAGCAAAATTGATCCACTTCAAAACATCCCTACAAACATGTAATCATGTAGCCAAAGTTACTTGTATCATATAAAAACATCTCCAAGATGACTCAAAGTGATGGAAATCTATTAACACTGGGTACATGATAAAAACTGTGATATTATGGGTTTTGCAGTCTACAGAAAAAGCAATAAAAGACCCACTTAGGTGTATTTCTGAGGCTCCTCTGATGTTTAATTTGTGATTTTGGAAACGTCACTGGATGTTTTCTTTCTCTGTGTTGGAGGTCTGATAGCGAGACACGGTGAAACTGTTCGTCAGCCAGCTTCTTGTGTTGCTGCCAGCATGAGGCATAATCTCAACATAATTTAGTATAATCAGTAATCCAGATGGGATTGTGTGAGTGTGTGTGTGCGTGTGTGTGTGTGTGTGTGAGAGTGGTGGGGGTGGGGCAAGCAGGCATGGCTGTCAATTATCCTGACTCAGAGGAGTTGTGTAAGGATAAGCTTATCTGTGGCACAGGGATGTGGGTGTGTGCATCATTTTTTGTAACTGCTATTTCAGGCGAGATAATTTATTTTTATCTGTAAGTTCGAGGTTTAGAAAGAAATATCAGCAGGGATCCGTACAACCTGAAGTCCACCTGAAATAAAAAATGTCGATCTTTTTAGCTTACATCCCTGGGCATTTTGTTCGCCTCTTCAGCTACATCATCAGAATAAATAAATAAATAATTAAAAAGAAATCCAAAAGTTTTGTTTCTTTGTGTTTTTATATCAAAATTCAATCCTCACATTTTCTCCACTCAAATAATAGACAAATAATGTCACATGAATTTTGTAATCTTGCCCAGATCATTAGTATGTAATAGTATGTTAACCATCCATCCTAAATTGTTCATGGAATCCAAATTTCAAGTCCTTTAGTGTTGCGACATGAGGTCGTGTTTTCTTGCAGCTTGGTAATATACCTTCAAAATAAAAGCCGTGGTATGCAGATACTGTAGTTGTAAGGCAAAGCTACCTTCTGAGCTTTTATTCTGAAAAATTCTAAAAGAAGTCTAAAACAATGTTGCTAGCAGCTTGACCTAATTTATATTTTTATTTATTTATTTTATGTTTTTGATTGGACAGAAGGAGAAATAGGGGGTGTGGCATGAGTGTTCATCCCAATTACCAGTGGAACAATCAAATTCCTCCAAACATTTTATCCCGTCCTTATAACCTGTTTATACCAGAAAGACGTCAAGATACAGACCTTAGATATTGTTGAAATACCATTTAGGATGAACTTTAAATGTGTTCCAGCCACTATACAACATGAAAAATGGAAGTTATATCAGAATTAGATGAACTCTGTAACATTTTTCCTAAAAGCCAGTTTGCTGTATGAAACAGGGGAAATCGAAGATGTTGCGATTCTGCTCCGTTGTCCAGTGCAGCTACATTTTGCCAAGTCTTGCGAGTTTTCAGAGATGCAAGAGGGAAAATTGTGAGTAATTTAAATGTGTGTCCAGTGCATTCCTTACAGAGCCCTGCATCTCATCCCGAGCCCGACGGGCCGACGTACTAACAGGATTTGGACTGGGCTTCGGGCTTATTTTTCATGTCACTTGATAGATATTTCAGTTGAAGAAACTGCTGAAGTTTAGATAGAAAAACGTTCTTATGGTATAACACACCATCTGCCTTTCTTGCATACACGTGTGACGTCATGCAGCGCACCTTCAGCTCTGCTGGAAGAACAGAAAGAAGGACTGGGCCGAAACCGTCGTCCGTGGATGCTTGACTTTTTCCCACAGTGCTTTAAAACTGGGTTTCTTTTACTGACTTAGACATTGTCTGCGCCCTACGCACTGTAAAACCATTATACAATCGACCTTTGTGTCTGTCCTGGATTATGTGATATCTTTTACCGTCGTGCAGCTCCATTTACACTTCAGCTGTTAAACCCTGTTTCTCATCAAAGTGCCCTATGCTCCATCATGCATGCTAAATATAATACACATCATTGCTCTTTGTATCGGTTGGTTGGTTGGTCTTCCCTACATTCAAGAAGAAATAGTCATCTCATGTTGTTCATTTACAAATCTCTACCGTTAAAACTTCCAGAATATCTCACGTCTTCCCTGACATTTAAATCCAATAACTACAGAACGTGATCCAGGAACTTTTTAACCCTAGACATCCCTTGTTCATGCACCAATGTTGGTAAAACTGGTTTCAGTCTCTATGCACCTTTTAAGTGGAATTAATTACAAACTGCAGTCATTCATCCTCCTTGGAGATTTTAAAGCTTTATTATCTGACGCTTTTCGTGATTCATATAGCTGTTCTTATTTCCTGGTGTTGTTTTTGTCTGTTTGTACCGTTCGTGTTCTTGTAAATGTTCTTTGACCTCAGGTCTGTCTTGAAAAAGAGATCTTAATGTCAATGACACTGCCTGAAGTAATAATAATAATAATGATAACCCTCTGCACATATAGGGTGTTTCCTCACTCCTCAAGCCCTGCTTGAACTTGAAGTCGTTGACGTTCTGGCATCTTCAGGCTGCCCTTGAACTTTTTTTTAGGCTTCAACCAGCGAGGAAGAATCTCTGAGGAGACATTAGCAGTATCACTTAAGTCTTTCACTGGCTGGAATCGTCCCTTATTGATTGGATGCTGTAGATCAACAGAGTGACGTGATGCATCACGACAACAATGGATTCTGATGCCAGAGTGACGTGTGTATTCACCACATGTGACGGGGGGGTCACATACCCCAAATATCTGAAATATATAAAATGTTAAGTTTCTCTCCACCACATAATGAACTCGTAGATGGTGGGGGTTGGGGGGTGTCTTTGACAGGAAAAACGTGAAACTTTTTCTGTTATCATTAGGAAAACAAATCACATATCATTGCAGTGCTTTGCATTCCATTCTGCTATTTGGAGTTTTTAACCTCAAGTTTGGGAAAAACTGGTTTAAAATTAGCTGGTCTGATGTCATGTGAAATACTTTTTTATAGTTATTTTTCTTATTTTTACACTTAATGTGCCACCACTCAGACCACATAACGTCACTTAAACCAAAGAAAAGAGCTCATGCTCAGTCTGTTTCACCTCAAAAAATCCTTCATTTGTCAGCAACTTGTACAACAGTGGCTTTCCCTGAGCTTAATTAATCATTAAATAACAGTAAATTTAAAGGAAATTATTGTAATAAATGATTGAAATTATGTATAGAACAACAACAACAACAACAAAAGATATTAGCATTGAAATGCATTAAGATGCTTCAAAATTCATTGTTATTGTAGACCTATGAATCAGAATCAGAAAAAGCACAGAACGCCGAAAGGACAGTCTGGTCCTCAGAGAGGGAACCTTTTTATTCAAATGACCTATTTTTTGGGTCACGCTCAATATAAACTTTAAAGTTTAACTGCTGGTGAATCTGTAATAGTAAAGGTTGCATTTGTCCTCATGTGGCTTATAATAAACCTTTTAGCCTCTAGCAGCAGATAGCAGGATTTATGACATTTGATTTGATTTCTTGTTTGTGTTGGACATTTCACACTTAAGTGTCTTAGGTAATGGTAATTTACATTAGATTTTAGAGAAGACACTCATGATCACATAATGATCATGACTGATAAGTGTTAATTAACTTGACCAGCTGAGAGAGTGGGAGGGAAGAACAATGCACTTCTTGCTTCAAGCCAAAAAGTTACATAATCTAGCACAACAGTACCAGATGGAAGCAAAACAAATGGCTGCCAAAACTGCTTCACTTCAAAGAACTTCAGTTTTCAGCATGCATGTTGTTTCCCTTTACCTGTGATGATAGTGTTGCAGCTCACTTGGGGTTGCCAATTTGATGAAAAGGGTGACCAGTGCTTGTGCAAACCCAGAGTTTTCCTGTCTTTCATTCATTGATGTAAAAGACTATGCATGCAGCCCGTAGAAACTCATAACACTTTTATGTTGTTTACGGTACTCATCTGAGCAATATAGTCATCCATGGATACTAACTAGATAGTTGGAAATGAGTTGTATAGTTATTATTATTGATGTATGACTAAAATAAACTACATGTCAAAAGCCTTTCTCAGTTTTATCCATTACAATAATCTGATGCAGTCCCCGTGCCAGACAAAAGCAACTGGCTGCGCTACACCAATCCTTACTCACCTGAGTTCTCGTCCTGTCCAACCTTCACAAACCTTCACACTTATTTTGCATGCAATAATGACTAAAACTTCCAGTATATTCATTATATCTGTGAATTATATTTAACATTTGGAGGCATTTTACATGTCTTTAGTGAGGAAGAAAAATGATGACATCGGTAATTTCCTTAAGCCTTCGGGAGCTGGACTGATAAATAAAGTTGAGCTCAGCTGTGGTCGCTCAGGTCGCTGCCATCGCGCTGCTTGCTGCAGCAGAGGCAACAGACACCCTTTGTCGTGAGCATACATTAAAAATGAATGGCAGCCGGTTGCCTTTGATGCTCATGAAGCTTCAAAGTGAGCCCACAGTAATGCGCTGTAAAGCGTGTCCTTGAT
>JAPXVT010236674.1:0-10609 GCA_029823135.1 Acanthurus reversus | reverse complement strand
CACAATGAATTTATATTTTAATTTCTGTTCAAAGGTAAATTACTTACAGGCTTAACATCAATGAAGGCTCTCTTGGACTCCTCAATACTGGCCCGGACCAATTTTCTGCCCTGTTTATAAACAGGCGGAGGGAGCATGACAGGCAGCAGCTTCAGGGCTACTTCTCCCCTGGCATCTGTGGGACAATTATGGGTGTCAATATAGACTCGAATAGTCGTATAATACAATAAAATAAAGGGAACAACTAGGGTTGTCCTGATCCGATCACGTGACTGCGGACTCGATCCGGACTCGGACGTTATGTCCCGATCAGGTATTGGATAAATAATATATGTATATTTATTGTTATTATTTTTAATCACATTTACAATATATGGGCTATTAGTGATTAAAAATAAATGAAAATTAAATAGTATTTTTTTAACTACCAACGTTCACAGGCACCATGGTCTGCACAGACGCCACACTGAACAGCGCATGCACGGAACACAGCACACAACAGTTTTTTTTAAGCTGAGGCGCGGGATTTGCTCAGAGAGTTCTTTGCTGCCATGTCTGCTGTGTGGAGATATTTCCGAGTGAACGAGGAGAACAATGAGGTTGCAAACTGTGAGCTTTGCAAACTCAGGATCTTGAGAGGTGGGAAAACAAAAGGTGCGTTTAACACAACTAATTTAATAAGACACCAAAATAACAAGCCCCTGACCCAGTACAACGAGTTTAGTGAGGCAAACAAGCCAAAGAGCCAGCCCACACTCGAAGGAGCTTTTAAAAGGAAAGAGAAAATGCCCCGCGACAGTGAGAAGGCAAAAAAATTACAGAAAAGATTGCTGAAATGATAGCGATGAGTGACCAGCCATTCTCCCTGGTGGAGGACACTGGATTTCTCCTGCTTATAGAGCACCTGGAACCTAGGTATGACATGCCCTCACGCCACTACTTCGTTGAGAAAGCACTGCCAGCACTCCAGAAAAAGATCCGTGACAAGCTACTTGTCCAATTATCAGAGGTGTCTGATGTTGCGTTTACCACAGACATCTGGAGTTCCTCTGTGTGTCCTATGTCATTACTAAGTCTCACTGCGCAATGGATCAACAGCAAGTTTGTTTTATAACGTGTGACCTTGAATGCCCAGGAATTCCGTGGATCCCACACAGCAGAGTGCATCCAGCAGGTGATAGAAAAGATGCTCAACAACTGGGGATTCGACAAGAAAAGAGTCCGTGTCATTTTGCACGATAATGCAAATATGAAGAGAGCCATTCTGGATATGGGAGTACAGAGTGTGGGCTGTGTTGCGCATTCTTGTCAGCTTGTTGTGCACGAGGGCCTGCTTTCACAGCGCAGTGTCACAGACACACTAGCCAGCACGAGGAAGATTGTAGGCCATTTCAAGCACTCCCCGCTGGCCTACTCCCGTCTGGAAGACATACAGATGGACTTGAACATGGATGTCAAGCGCCTGAAGCAAGATGTACAGGTGAGATTCCTCTTTTCATTTTTATTCCAATCCCATTATTTATTCCAATTCACGTTGCTATTAAGCACTAAATAAATACTTTGCTCTGCACCTGGCTTGCCAACAGAATTTCTTTGTAATAGTAGCAAAGTGAAGCATACTCTAAATGCAGTTTATTATGATATGAAATGAACCTTATTGTCATTATAAAGTACGAGAACTGTACAACAATAATACAAATTATTGTTATTATTTATGATGTGCAGACAAGATGGAACAGCAGCTTTTACATGCTGCAGAGTCTACTGGAACAAAAACGGGCTCTCAGTGTGTATGCTGCTGAGCGCACCCTACCAGCGACACTGACAGCCCACCAGTGGGAGCTCATGACGAAGACGGCGGAGGTGCTCGCTCCCTTTGAAGAGCTGACCAGGGATGTGAGCAGAGAGACTGCATCTGCAGCTGATGTGATTCCTGCCATCACAGGTAATTTTTATTTATTATTTTATTTTGTAACATTTTATTAATGTTAGTTTGAAACAATCCATTATCCCTTTAATTCATTCATTCATTCATTCATTAGTCCTCAGACGTGTCCTGTCTCGAGAGGATGACCACGACCAGGGGATCAGGACCATGAGGAGGACTCTCCTGGAGACAGTGGAGAAACGCTTTGCTGATGTGGAAACAGAGCTCATCTTTTACATGGCCACTCTACTAGACCCCAGATACAAAGATGGGCAAGTACAATTAAATTAAAATGCACCTGTTGTTCAACATGTTCATTATTAGGTCATCACCAGTAATATGAGCCAATATTTTCTTTCCCTTTTAATTTAGAGTTAGTTATATGGTTAGATTTTAATTGTTTATTCATTTATTGAGCACGTGTAATTCAATTGTACTGAACTACTGTGCTATGTGGTGTCTTTCTTAGGTTGTTTTGAATTGTAAGTAATGATACATTCATCTATTTTTAGTTTCTTCACCAAGTCAGGCCACCTGACGCTTGCCAAAGACAACCTCATCCAGGAGGTGGCGAAGATAGAGGAGAGGAGGGCCACAAGTGAAGAGCCAGAGGCCGCAGCAGAGCCAGTGAGCAAGTCCCCACGTTCTGAAGGATGCAGCAGCCTGGCCAGTGCCTTTGAGGAGATCTTGCAAGAGAGGCAGTCACAGGCCTGGTCAGTGAGTACTACATCAGCAGAGGTGCAGGTGCAGACCTACTTCTCACAGCAAACCACCCCCAAGAGAAGCAATCCACTTCAGTACTGGAAGGATCATGCTACTCAGTTCCCATCACTTGCTGCTGTTGCTACCAAGTACCTCTGTGCCCCCTGCAGCTCTGTGGGCAGTGAGAGACTTTTCAGTGCTGTCGCAAATGTCCCTGATGAGACAAGGAACCGGCTCTCATCTGATCATGTTGAGATGCTAATTTTTCATCAAGAAAAACATACTTACTATTTTGTAAATGTAGAGGAGAAGGAGAATACGAGTTAGGATTGCAGTTCCAAAAGGCACAATATTGGCCTTACTTGATTACAGTCACTTTTATTTGCTCATTTATTTGCATTTGATATTTTGCAGCCATGCCTATTTATTTTAAGTTAAGCAGCTATTTGTTTTAATACTAGACTACTGAGTCTTTAATGTTGCACTAAGTTCTAATGTTGCACTATTCCTAATGTGAAGAAAATTTTATTTTATTTCTATGTTCTGTTCTGACTTGAGACCGTAATTCAACCTACCTCATAGGATTTTCAATACACTGCACTGCATGCATGCACAATTGTGTGTAAGTGTTAAATGTTAATAATATAAGAGCCATTGGTTAAAAAAATAAATAAAAATAAGGGACATCCTGGATCTTATTCTTTGCTCTTAGTTCATTTCATAATGTTTTATAGAAGTATCGGATTGGGACTCGGTATCGGCAGATACTCAAAATCAAATGACTCGGACTCAGACTCGGGGGCAAAAAAAACGTGATCGGGACATCCCTAGGAACAACCATTGCCAGCCATTGCCGTTCATAAATCTGACTCCCCTCATATAAAAGTCAACTCAAATCCCATCAAGATAACCTGCATTTGACAATCCTCCTCTGCCATCACCCTCTCTCTTCTTCTTTCCTTTTGCAGTTTGCTTACTTGACTTTCTTGTTTGAGTGTTTGTTTTGTTAGTTAAGTTCTTATGTGAAGTGTCTTTGAGTACCCAGAAAATCATGATATAAAATCAACATTTGCTAAGTTTGTTATAAAATAACTATTTTACCCTGAGTGATCTGTTCCTCTGGCACTGAGAGTTTCCCTTCGCGTTTCGCAAGACGAATGATCTTATCAGCGTAAAGAGGAACCCACGTCTCGAAAAGTTTAGGTGCAGCCTCTCCATAGAGGATCGAAAAATCTTGTGCAATCTAAAAGATGGAGACAAATAGAGAAACAAGGTCATTTAGACAATATGACAATACACTCACATATTCCTAGTGCATAATTAAAAAGTACATTTTCCTGACCAAAAAGTGATGAAATTTTAAATACAGGACAAATAAGATATTGACATAATTTGGGCAAGTTGACAAGACCTATGATGGCTGAGCTCCAATACTTGAAAAGATGCTAGGCTAGGTTAATAAAAGGAAGGCTAGGATGCATGGCCAAGATTTAGCCTGTAGGATCCAAATTCACGAGTAGTGACAATGCATAAGATAATGTGCACAAGAATTATATGCACTAACTCCACTACTTCGGAAAAGAAGTGGGCTTTATACAGCATGTCTTGTGTATACTTTTGGATTAAGCAATGAATGGCAGTTTCCAGCCTGGTTTCCATTTACCAAACTGAATTGACTTGCAGTGACGTGACCCATAGACTTCTACTACTACAACAGTAGTTCAGTTTCTGCACGTTTCTGCTCTAGCAAACAGGCACCAGGCTACTATACATATATTTGAGTTTTGACATACCATGCCTGGAGTAGTAAGACGGGGGAACTCAGCCAGGACTTCGGGAATGGATTTTGAGTGGTCAGCCCGTATCCATCCTGCCCTGTACTGGCAGGTGTCACGCATATATGCCTCCACCTGGGCGAGGGGCTGTGAGTTATTCTTTAACCATTCTGAACACTGCACAGCTCGCTCTTCGGATATGGTGGCTGCTGTAAAATACAAAAGATCACACTGTTGTCAAATATAAATATTACATGCGACCCCAGTGATGTCTCAGTGTGCCATACACTATTTTCTTATGTCACTGATAAGACAGGGTTCCATAGGTTTGAAGTGATGCATACGTGTGCCAACATTGATGCAGCAATTGAGGCAGTTTCACAGAAAAACACAATTAATGGAATAACAGCTCTAAAGCCAGAGCAGAATCCTGCACAGAGACTTAAGATGCAGCATTACAGGCCGCGTAACAAATATGACGCCATAGAGAATACTTTGGTTTAGAGTGGTATTCGTAATCTGACAGACAACTCTGCAACAGAGGTAAATCAGGGACTGACATTGCATTACCTGGTATGACTGTCCTGCTTGGCACAGTCTCTCGTTCCCGCTGTAGCCTGAGCCCGCCCGAGCTCCTCAACCGCTTCCTGATATTACGGAGTCTTTCTTCTAGGAACCCGGTTGCTGGGTGGTGGGATCGGCCCTGGGCATACCATGTATCCTGACAAGATATAAAAATAATACCCATATAAGCCCATGAGCCTAAAATGTCTACTTGACCCTGTGCATATACATTCAATTTTCACATTCAATCTTTTTTAGATAGTATTTAGTTTTACTTCACAAAAAGTACTCACAAAACCACTGCCACTGCCATCCTTTAAGCAGGGGAATGCATTAATCAAAGCGGAAGCCAGGGCAATTTTGATCACCGCGGAAGGTCTGAAAATGGCCAACACGTACAGATACAATCATTAGATGATAAAACAGTCGTCACACTGTAAATCACTCTAAATGAATGAATTGCTTTATTTGTCACTTATACAGATGTACAAGCGAAATTCCGTTTACAGTCATGTAAACAAGACAAGTAACAGTATTTGAGAATATTGTGGTCTTTGGCCAGGAGCCCATCTCCTGTGTATGTTGCGTTAGACAGGTTGATGTACAAGTACAATCTTGGACATAGGTCTAACGCCGATATGTCACAGGGACTTACCCCTCATCCTACCCTTGATACTGAAAGCAGAGCAGGGAGATATCGGTCACCATTTTGAACAGTATTTGGTATGACTTGGTTGGGGATCTAACTCATGACCTTTCAAAGTCAGGGCGTACACTAATCTAAAAAAAAAAAAAACCTCCTGTAAATTTTTACTCACGTTTCTCCACATTTTTCCATAAGGTGAGACACCAAAATCCGCACCATGGCACGCCTCTCCTTTATTGTGATCAGTTTTTCTGTGTCCAGGCTCTCAACTATAGACCTGCCCTCAGGCACAGCAGAAAGAGCAGCGCGGATATCCTGAAAGAATACAGACAAAAAGGCAAATAAACTACATGCATTGCTGTTGTCCAGCTCCAGCGCTTCCTGGAGGAAGCTCACACAAAAGTCATTTATCAGCTGGTCAGTCCACCGGCCATCCTCCAGAGACCACCAAGCTGCGGGGGGGCACGGCCAGTCCGACAGACTCTGACAGTCTGTCAGACCGACCAGCTGATAAATGACAAGTCAGCAGCACATCTGATGACGCTTCTGAGGAAGACTGGAGACACAGTCAAAACTGTCAAGGTAAAAAACTGCTTCTAACATTTTTCTTATATGTCAGAACAAAAGAAAACAACACACAAGTCTTAAGAAAAGAAGACATAATGAAACTAATCAACCTAGCTTTTAAGAAATGTTGACTTATTTAGAGAAAATGACTTACAAATACTGGAACTGCCTGCAGAACAGGCATCATTGTTGCAGCAGTCATCTCTGGGTTTGGGTTTGGAAATGCAGTCATCTCTGGGTTTGCAGGTGCCATCATCTCTGGGTTTGCAGGTGCAGTCATCTCTGGGTTTGCAGGTGCCATCATCTCTGGGTTTGCATTTGCAACTGTGGCAGCTGGCAAATCAGGTCTTGGGAGTGTGGCTGGTGGGCAAACAGTGTGCCCAACCTGTGCAGGGCAATTCTTTACAGCTTTAAACTGAGTTTAAGAGTTGAACAAGCTTTAAAGCTTAAACTCTAACGCAGCCCCCCACCCCTAGTCAAATCTGGTCTTGGGAGTGTGTCAGGTGGGCACAAAGTGTGTGCAATGTCTGCAGCCCCCCACCCCTAGTCTCCACTGAAACTCTTCACCCCCCCTACCCTAGTTCTAATGAATCTTTTTCACAATACTTCAACACCAGCTTGTATTATTCTAAAACTCTAATGCACCCCTTCTCCATGCACCTGCTCTCTACTATACCTACCCACCCCACCACCACGTCAGCTGATTTATTCTAAAATACTCTATAGCGAAGGCAGATGTATAAACAGTCATCATGTTCTCTGTACGATTTCACAGCATGTAATGAATGATGATCAAGTAGTTTACTTGGATCAACAGCTGCCAAAGTCTGACTCTGGGTCACACTATATGCATGAAAGTGCCGTTCAAAACCTTTTGTTTCCCACTTCTGTATAACAAACTTAGTTGTTGGTTTGTTTGTCATTTGACCCAGAACTATGATGGATTTTATAAGCCCAAACTGGGGTTCACCATCTGGGTCGTAGGAGAGGAATACTGTCATGCCTGGTCTGTATTTAGTGCCCTTGAAGGTCACCCAGGCTGGCACCAAAACCTCACTGAAAACAGGAAAATCTGTTAGATCCTTTTGGATTTCTTTAAAACCGTCTATGGTGGACAGAAAGGTGCTGGGCCCTGGGCCAACCTCCGTAATGTGACTCAACACAGAACCAGATCGGAAGTTATAACATAGCTGCATCTGATGCCGATACGCCATTGTCTTGCAAATATTGCGGAAATTGCATGTGATGTGACTGACACGTTTGAAGAAGTTGTGTTTTGCTTCAAAGCGCATCGACCAAAAGTGCATCAAGGGTCCCAGTTTTCTGATTGCTCGTGGATAGTGAACCATGAAGTGGTGCTTTGGACGCAAATGTAAATGAGGAAAAAGTTCAAGGAAGAGGGAGTGATGCTCCTCAATGATCTTGGTCAAATACAGTGTTCCAGCGATGGTAATAGAGGGAGAGAAGATGAACTCCATGCACAGTAGCAAGAGCAGAAGGAGTTCCCACTCCTTGTTTCCCTCAGGGATCAGGTCACCAATCATGGTGGGCAGTAGCCTAATAAGGCACCACATTTGAGCTGCTGACTGTCGCATGGCCCCTTCAGGGTTTCTCAGATCATTTTTGGTAATCACAGAGGGCTTGTTAGCCTTGTCACAAAAGCCGTAATCGAAGCTTGTGAGTCTGTAGTTGATTTGGTCAAGTGTGACATGTTTTTGCTCAATCAGAGTATTCAAGATGAGCTTGACCTCATAGGGCCCTACTCCTTCCAAAATGTCATGCATTATGTCCGGTGCCACATTGTCAGTGACATGATAAAAAGAGAGGTTGTTTAGCTCGCTGTCTCTCTTCAACCCTGTGTCTGAAAGGCTTGCGAGTTGCAGATCTGCCTGATGGGTGTGTATATTACGCAGCTGTGCTGGATCTTCCAATGTCTGCTGTGCCGAGACATGTTTATGCACTCTGCACCACCGGCACATATGGTTAGCAGTGAAACTTTCAGAATAACCAAGGATGGCATTCAAGCCCAAGTTGTCCCCGACTACTTGGACAAGAGAGAACTTAACAACACCTTGAAAAGTGGAGGTGTCAACGGGGATGCCTTCTTTCTCTAGAAATTGCAGCTCTGCAACAATGGGACGCAGGACAACATCAAGACCATATGTTTTTGCATCATCTGATTTGTATACTGCACACAGAAAGTGCGACCGTAAACTGGAGAGCAGATCTGGTGGCAGGCTCTTGATCTGAAAGTAAATGAAGCCTAGCTTGTGTGTTCCAGTCTTTGATCCTAGAGGGTTGACTGTTTCACAGTCATCATTGTAAAAAAGAAGTGGAATAGAAGTTTCTTTCAGGAAGAGTGGGTGTGTTTTGCAAAACTCCCCATCAAAGACATCCTGAAGGACTCCACCATCTCTTTGCTGCCAATCCAGCATTGCCTGTAAGATGCCAGGCATTTCAAGGACCTGTCCTAGAAGGCGTGTAAGTGGAACACGTTGAAAAGTGTCAGGAACTGCGACTTGTTTCACAGTGCCGGTGGCAGAGTCCCTTTTCTGGACGTAGGAACCCTCCCCAGGAAAAGTTTCCTCAACTGGTTCAATGAAGCCTCCAAATTTGACAAAATACTGCATCTGTTTATACTCTGTGTCTAGATCTCGGAAGGGCTCAGCACAGTCTTGGAACTCCACCATTAGTTGCTCTACCTCTGGGCTTTGATCATGTCCCAAATGACTGAAAACTGCCATGGTCCTTGATTGCAGTCTACCCACAATGTCAGAGATTAAACTAGAGGTCTGCTCAACAAAAAAATGAATGCCGGACCATGTTTGTGAAGACACAGACCTCAAATGAGCTAAAAAAGTAGCTACCCGATCAGTAATGCCCTCTGGCTCAATCTCATCCCACTCCTCAACTTCCTCTGCTGGCTGGCCTTCAGCATTAAGGAACTCAGGCTGGACCGGATCTTGAGCAGGTACACCAAGCACCTCCTCAACATTTTCATGCTGCTGTAAGTGTCTTCGGAAAGATCGCATGTAGTTAAATGTTCTACCACAGCCAATTTCACAACACTGGAAATAGTTTGCAGCATGATTAACATGATGTACCGCACGTAAATGGATAAAAAGACTTTTCACATCCCCAGGAATTCGAGTTTTACATCTAAAGCAAACGTATCCCATGACTCGTCTGAACTCTGAACTAAAAGGGCAAGCAGTCAAGGGTAACGTCTGTCTGTCAGTCCGTCCGTCGGAATTTTAATTTAGAACATGGTGACTGTGAATGCAACCGCATTACTTACAAATTCATTAAATTTCTTAATGAATTTTAGCCTCTCGCCTATTCTGGGGATTAAGGTGGTGATGGTGTGAAGATCCAGGTACCCAAAGCTTTCTTCATCAATAGCCTCATCTGAAAGACAGAACACAAAATATTACTAAAGTGACCATTCATATAGACCACAATCTCTTTAGAGCTTGTGTGTTCCTCGTTATTCACGACTTGGGAGCTGATGTCATAATGTAACCCACAACCACGTAGAATCATTAAGTTATTTTTTCAGGTCCATCAATATGACAGATACACATTTGACTGTTAGTTGTAGTAAAGTTAATAGCAATTGCATTGGTGTACACTGATCTTCTATAGTCTACTATAATAATGCACTTTGTGAGTCCTTTCCACACTGCATATGATGATATTTGACACATCTTTCTTTCATTTACAGAATGAATGCAACAATGTTTTATGGTTCCTCACGGAAGAAAGCAAAGCTAGCCCTCCCATTAGATGGTAGTAAAGATGAATTAGGATTCAGTGATGAAGAAAACGAGCAGCTGGCAACCCTAACCCAAAAAATCGAATTAAACAATGAAAAATGTCTTTTTAAATGGTTTTTACTTTCAAATGAGATGCATTCTTAACTGTTCAGGCCACTGGGGATTGTTGAGACTATAACATGAGTTTTTAAATAAACGTTATTACAATTTTAAATAAAATTCTCTCGTTTTCATTACTTTCCACTACCGTACAGTGTTGCCGTATTGCAACGAACCCTAAAAACTACTAAAAAATAATATTTTTTGAAAATGTCTCTTGATTATGTTTACTTGGTCTATTTTAAGACAAAAAAACACCCAAAACATTTTTTTACCAACTGGGATCATAATGCGTACCATAGAGGGTTTTTAATCACTCTCTAGAGTGAATGTGGAAATATAGTGGCCCTCTCCATCATCTAAGTTGCCCACCCCTGTAGTGGACAGTAAACTACAGTAAACTACTTAACTACTACAGCTGAAATACAGCAATAGATATTTGAATCACAAGATGGATCACTCAATGTTAAAAACTTAGGCATTGGTACCAAGCTACAGTGACTAACTAGCCCCATTCATTTCCTATGTACAGAGCATATAGCAGGCACATAAT
>JAPXVT010236334.1:0-10613 GCA_029823135.1 Acanthurus reversus | reverse complement strand
GCATAGCGACGGGACCACATGAATTCGGTATCATCTACCCATGCCCTCCCAAGCAATTGGCCCCTGTGCTTATCAATTCTCCCGTGGTGATGCATCTCTATTGTCCCAGTCTCTTCCCTGACGAGGTTATGAAAGTGCATGCGGAACACCTGGGTCACTTCTTGGCTTTACAAAGTGTGCCACGGATTGACGCAGACTTCGAACGGACTCTGTTTTTAGGCCTGTGCAAATTGTTCACTCGGGAGAAGGTGCTGTTGTTGTACAAGACAACTCTGACTGAACAAGCTCTACAGCAGGACCTCCGCGATATATCCTCCAGAGAAGAGGATGTGGATGACTCACACCCTAGTGTTTTCATCAACTTCCACAAAAGCACAGCCGGTCAGATCGTGTCTTTACTGCGCAAGTTGTTGGAGCTGTTTGACTTGGACGACCTCCGTGAGGATATCATATATGAAGCTGGAGAGGAGCCTCAGCACATGATATTTCTGTACCTGATTCAGCTGCTTGTTGTATTTGTGAGTAGCTGTATGGAGGAGAGAGACCTTGCTACCATCATGAGTATTGCAGCCGCTACCTTCCTTGAGGCTAATTTCTGTAACCCTTTGTGTGCAGCAACATTGCTGAAGCCCATGTTCATTCCCTACTATGATCACCAAGAGGGTAAGAAAAACAGAAAAGGTGAGACCGGAGGAGGAGAGCATCAGAACCCTGAAGCCAGGTTGAGATATTACAGGTTGTTCACAGGGTACGAACTAGACAGCAAAGGGTCTGACGTGTCCAATGGGATGTATGTGAATCTCAGCTGGACCGAACACAGTGTGCTGCAGCGTATGCAGGGGTGCAAGATCGTAGAGAGGGAGACCAAAACACTTTGGTTCGTTGCACCCCAGATGGGTGACAGGATGCTCATGGTTAAGGAATCTGGTCTGAGAATGATGGGAGGACAGACAGACGATAAGGCCCTGAAGATTTGCTCATACCTGATGTCCGACAACGTAATGGCTTACATGCAGTGCGCCGTATTTGGTACAATCTCCAACATGCTGCCCTGTCATGCCAACAGCGACTTCTCTGAGACTGTCATGGCTACCATTGACAGTTCTATGGCAAAGTTTTCCTTTGTGGTTCGTCACCAGAGCCTGAACCTGATGACAGAGTTGAGTCAAATGAAAGACAGCTGCCTGTACACAACTGGGGTAGGGTTTGCTGGGCAAGATAAGGGCAGCACCCTTTACTTTGGTAAAGTCTTCACAGGCCCTGATGAGAAGAGACCTGCTCCGAATCAGGGAAGGTTGGGGTCTTTCACTTCGGTGACACTGGGGCTTGCAAGGGACACCATGATGAACACTATGCTGAATATTGCTCTGAAACAACAGCCTAAGAACAAAGAAGATGGTAGGGTGCATCATATGCTGTCTACAGGGTACAAGACTCTTGGGGTTATCAAGGTGGTCACGGATGCACCCTTCTACGCCCGGTATCACCACAGGTTTAACACGGGCGAATTTACAGAGGTGGCTTGCATTAAACCAATGAGTGACCCTAACTACAACAACTTGGTCCATGAAGACTCCCTAACAACCAACACCAAGTATCAGTTAACCGTATCACATGGAGCCTTGCCAATGTGCATGGTCACCCTGGCCATGAGCATAAGACAAACAGTGATGATGGTCATGGGGTTCCTCTGCACCGAGCTGGCCCGTCTCATATACACTCCAAAGGTGAACGATGTGACCCTGTGTAAACATCTCATCTCCCTATCAATGGCTGCAAAGTTCAGACACAGAAAAGATGAGGAGAGTGTCAACGCCTTGGAAGCCTCTTATGGCAATGTGCTAAAGCTGACAGGACTAGCATTCTCTAACCCCGGTAGGAACGGCTTCAACTATAACGACTTGGATTCCATGGAGTGGTTGCAAGTGGACAACAGCCGTCTTCCCGATTACATCCACAGGTCACTGAATATGATCGGGGACACAAAAAAAGAAGTCCAAAGGATCATGCAGGAGAAGAATGTGTCCTACAACAGGGTGTTGTTCATGAACGAGATGTCCGTGATCACATTCGCCTCTGTGTTTGCTAATGAAGAGTATATGATCCACGCACCTATGATGGTGATGTCAAGCATGAGGACATTCTCCAACGCCAACAATAGCTACGGCTCAGTGAAGTTGTCTAGGCAGGGCTGCTACTACCCTGTGAAGGTTTTGAGCAACAGGTGCATTGACACAAAGCTGTACAGTTTCCAGTCCAGTAGAGCCTTCAGCTATCCCACCAGTGAGAAAAATGTCAGGATTGATGAAATGGTTGAGAGGATTAAGAGAGGGGTGTCCTGCGTGCTACCCAGGATAGACGTGAACCGTATCAGGATGATGATCCCAGAGATGAATGAAAAGGAGTTTGATCAACTGGTCTCGGCCGTTAAGGATAACAACATCGAGGTGATTGGACAAGACGAACCTTCTAATTCCGCGTCTTGCTCTACATCGTCTTTGGCCTCCTGCTCTACATCATCGGAAGGCAACAGCCGTGTTCACCCTGGCCATCTGCTGATTATGAAACGAGCTAGAGATGACCTCGAAGGTAGCTCACAACATACGAAGGCTGCCAAGTTTGATAGGGACTTGACAATATTTGATACAGACCTGGTAGACTTTGGATTTGACGACTCTGACTGATGTTTACATTGTGTATGTTGACCATGTACGTTGGATTGTAC
The DNA here is from genome assembly GCA_029823135.1 of Acanthurus reversus. NCBI lineage: Eukaryota > Metazoa > Chordata > Actinopteri > Acanthuriformes > Acanthuridae > Acanthurus > Acanthurus reversus. Next base: position 7,888 of record JAPXVT010236334.1, on the reverse strand, counting down.
GATGCATGTAGCCTATTTTTGTACTGCTATGGTTTTGTTTTGTTTTGTTGTAGGCATCACATAACATGTTAGACACTTTGTGTATACATACACTCTATTACACATGTACAAGTGTCTAGTTATCCTCCAATGTATGTACCAACCATATTGTGTGCTATGTAGTATTTGAAATAAACTGTCAGACACACATTGTCTTGTTGTACACTTTATTACACATTTACAGGTGTCAAGTGTGTTCACAGGCCAGAGCACAATATACATATAACTTCAGGAATGTATGAAATGAAGCATGGACAGGTGTAACAATTCAACTATAACCATCATCTGCCTGTAGGTACATCCTAGCTTGTGTAAGTCCTCTCTGACGGTAAAAATGAATCTATTCTCCATGCTGCTGATTGTACTCCCCAAGTCCCCTTTGTACACTCTTGGTACCCTCATTTTACTCCGAGAGTCTAGTCTAGCAAACTCTTCCATGGCCCTGTGATAATCCGACTCACCACAGTGAGTCAGTTCTAGCTCCCCGTGTTCAACCCGTGCACTGATGAGTGGATTGAGTATCCCGCTGACTGAGATCAGTCTATGAGAGTTGGAATTAGAGTTTTCCTCAGGACAAGCGATGTTGGTAAACTTGCAACTAAGAGGCTCCCCTTTATGGTGTGACAGTCTCATGACATTGGGTGGGTCAAATGAACACATTCCATATATGTTCATGAAATCGTAGGATGCGGAAGCTGTGCTCAGTTTCTCCACGTGCTCTCTCACCAGACCCTTTATGTCTGAGAGTGCTTTATGTCTCAGTTCACAGTATAGTAGCCTGTAATCAGAGTCAATAGTGTCACAGCCTCGCTCTCCAGACACAGAGTCTTTCCGTTCCGTCTGTAACCTGGGTTTCTTTTTGAGCGAAGGCTCATCATCCTGCCACCGCACTGTCTGCTTACTCGATTCCTCCCAACAAGGCAGTTTCCCATAACAGGCTTTGATGGCAGTTGCTATGAAGAATAGTTCGGGTATTCCTTTCTCTGACCCCCCGCTCGGATGCCCTGGTCCGCATGTGGACATAATAAGGTATGATATCTTTCTGGAGTACCTAATGGACGAGCTGGAGTGTACTACTACTACTACTACTACTACTACTACTACTACTACTACTACTACTAGTACTGGTACTGGTACTACTACTAGTACTGGTACTACTACTAGTACTAAGGTCCAACTCTATAGTGAAGCCTTAATAGAGTGTCTGGTGAAGCACCGAGAGCTGATCTCGGGCCCTAACGTTTGGTCTCCTAGAACTCAAACCTATGTTCACTTCGAGCAGTGCACCCATGGAAAGTTCGCAAGTCTAAAGCCAAGCGGTCCGACGGTGGTTCAGTTCCTGGGAAAGTTACTGCCCCTATACTGCAGATTGTGCTTATTGGCTGAATGTCACGATCGAGCCAAGGCTGCCGCACAGGCTTTGCTGGTGCGTTTGACAGGATCAAAGGGCTTGAGGGGTGAGGTTGCTCAATTTGAAATCAGAACCCTAGAGTACCTGATAGACAACCTGTCTGCAACACCTCCCTCTGAATGGGGGGAGGTGTGTCAGTCCTCTGACGTTTCAGTTGAGACCAAGATTGCTGTTGAGCTCCTCTGGTCTCATTTGGCGCTAGTGTACGCTGGTAATCGCAAGCTCCTGCTGTGTAATCTGGAACTCTTCTTCAGCAGACCTCAAGACTCCCTGAACCTGTGTCCCGGCGAGCTTAGGGCTGCACTATTCGTGCATGGTAAACATGACCCATTCTCTCAACGCAATGAACGCTGCAGAACACAACGGCGTTCCTACGCAAGAAAGTGTCCCGTGCTTTCGCGGGCATCAGACCCCAGGTCTAAATGCAGGACTTCAAGATCCAGACACACTGGTGTCAACCGACTATACGAGTCTCGAATGTCCCGCCTTTGCTGGCTCGGAGCCCTGTGGATCCTGGACATCCAATGTAACAAGGGCACCCTTCACTGGCTTTACAAACCCGAACCACACAGAGTGTAACCCGAATGTTGTCAGTCGACCCGAATCGCAGCCTCACTACAGCTATGTAGGTCCCGTGAAAACAAATGAAATACTCAGGGCTACAGGTAGCTGCGTGGTGGAGTTGGAGAACAACGTCCTCCTCCACGTGCTACACGTAAACACTGTAGGCAATCAGAAGTTCAATGCGACCATTGTCTCCAAACATCTCAGAAAGTACGCTCAGCTACAGTCCAACACCACTAAAACCAAGCTGCTGAGCAGACTGAGGTTTGTCTCGGACAAGAAAAGGCTATGTTCCCAACATGGCTATAAAAACACCCGTATAGAGTTCTCCTCCAACCCCAGTCGTAGTGCCAACTACACTTCCAACGCAAAGTACCTGCTACAGCCCTACTTCAGAGGGGTGTTTGAGACTATTGCCTTATCACAGGGAACATGCATGGTGTCAACTAAACCCTTCACGGTTAGCAATGAGAACCTAACATGTTACATATATGGAGTGGCCAACCCTTTGACCGTTGTGATTCGTATGAAGAATACAAAGAAACATTTCCACACACCATTCTTCTTCTCCTCGGTCAATGTGGCTGGCGAGGAAACCAGACACCAACTCTTCTCATCGATGTCTATCAACTCGCAAAAAGTGAGGAACATAGCTGAGGAGCTCCCGAAAGCGCTGGGTAAAGTAGCCAGGCTGGTGGAACTACATGTCCATCTCAACAGGCTGTGCTGTGAGCTGGCTCAGGAACGGCGCGGTATGCTTACTTCGCAGGAAAAGCTGTGTCTAGTGTACCTAACAGAGACATACTTTATACAAGTGAGAGATCGCAGCCACCCCAAGTACTGGCCTGGCTACAGAGAGGCCGTGGGAGACACATTCCTTGAGCGTTACCGTAGCAAGCTGTCTTCCTTTCAGGATAAGGTTCTGAGCAATTACCATCTAAAGAACCCGGAATTCATCCACCTGGTCCCCTGGCTCCTGGACAATTCGAACGCTCTGCACGACAGAATGATAGTTGCACACGAGGCATACCTGAGAGAGGAGGGGAAGGTAAACTCTAGAGTGGAGCTGATTGTCACAGTGGGCAATCACATCAACCAAAAACCCAACTGCTGCCCACCCAAGGGATTCCCCAGTGTCAAGGACATTGACTTCACGGACCTTGGATATAGTGAGCAGACCCTTACACTCGCATTGGGCAGATCACGCTGCTCCAAGACAACCCAAACGTTTCCTGAAAGCAGCAAACAGGCGAAATAGCCGGTTGGTAGTGTGCTCACAACAATCAGACCTAATGGCAGACATACTTAAAGTGAGGGAGTGTGGGGATTATAATTGAGTTAGCTTTCACAAACAGCATGTCAAGTGGAAACCCGACTACCAGCTACCAGGACGCACCCTCGGCTGTGTCTAGAGAGTCAATTCTAAGGGTATGGGATATAGTCAACAGACACTTTCAATCGCTACTAGGAACCGCTGAATGCTCTGCAACTCAGAGCAGGGCTGAGATCAACATACAGTATCAGGTCAATGAGGTGCGCGACATAATGAGAGCTTGTAGCGAGCGACTGCAAAGTATAGAGTCTTACATATCGGAACTACAGAAACAAAATAAGAGTGCTATGAACACCAACAACTGCTCCTATGGACAGACGCCATACTCGGAACTAGGAGGCGAATGGCATTTTCTGTACATGGAAGACAACAGTGTTTTCGGCTACATGAAGTTGGTTCCAGAGACGGTCTCTGTTACTAGCAAAGACGCTCACGGGAAAGGATCTACCTCAGTCAAGAGAGCTGAATTTACTCTCCCCATTGGGGTGATGACAGAGGTGAATGAGAGCTTGGATGATGATGATGATGATGATGATGATTATTATTCCAATCAGCTGGATAAAGGTTGCAACTATGCACAATGTCCCTGTTGTCAAATATCTTTCAAGTCCTCCCGGTTTTGGAAGCACGCGTTGTTTGAGATTGCAGAGAGGGGTAACCGGGTGCCAGCCTGGCAGTCCTTGGATCGCTCAGAGACGCCTAGGTGGATAGTGGAAGAGAGTGCGGGTTGGAGCAACCCTATTTACAGACCCCGATGTTTAGAGAACACGTGCGAGATCGGACAGAGTCTGGCAGAGTTAAACCTGAAACACTTCCTTTCAGATTACGAATTCTCTCGAGCTCTAGATAGTACATTTGAGTGTCTAGCGTTACACTTGAGGAATTGACTATGTTTTCCTATATGTATCAACCTCGCACAATGATATCATCCTCTACTGCACCTTCTCAGTCTCCTAAGCCACAGCCTGAACAGCAACCCGTTCACAAGTCTGACAATAGGATCGTGGAAACCATAGGAGAAGACATGGTGACGCTGGACTACTTAATTGGAGTAGCGTTGCAAGGCCAAGAGTATACCTTTGTACAATACAGGCCCACTGAGAAACACAAAATGTGCGCAGGGTTAAAGATAGACCCAGTTCAGCAGATCAACATGTTCATCAAGACCCTGCGAGAGAAGTCAATTGCTATAGAAATGGCCATACATACGGTCATGCCATCATTTAAAAGGTTGTTCTTGATAAGAGTGTCCTTAGCAGACCTTACAGAGCTCAGCTTGGAACCTCTCTGGATGATCAAGGGGAGAGTTCAGCTGTACTCGAAACAGCATTGGGTTACGATTATGATAGATGATCATTCACTTGAGCCCTACGTCCTAGACCCTCATTCTCAGTTGCTTGTCTCTCAACCTCACAAAAACTGGAAGAATAAAGTCATCAGACTGGCCAAGGAAGGTCTTACTGGTGATGATGAGAATAGTCACAGTGATGACAGTGATTACAGTGATGACAGTGATGATGATGATGACTACTGGAACACTAGGAAGAAAGCCGCACCCCATGAGGAACACAAGAAGGACAGGGCACTAATTACACAAAAGCGTAAGTTGTGTAAACCCAAGGAGGACTATCTATCTCATACTGCAGTGCCACATAAAAAATGTAAACTTCTGACCAGGGTCTCTCACGTTAGCCCAGACTCTGAACCCCAGGAGCAAGGGGAATGGGAAGGCGAAATAAAATGCAATACACAGAATGTTGTGCATACAAACTTTAATCGTGGAATGCAAACAGGGATGAAAAGGAGAAGACTTCAACATGTCAAAAGACGAAGGAATAAAAGGTTGAGGTCACGCCACCTCTACAACAATCCAACTCCTGTATCCATGTACCAAGAAAAAAGAGAATTGTTGCTTCCAGCCCCTTCCTCGGTAACTCCAGTGCAAAGGCAGCAAGCCCCAGTTGTACATGACATCACGTGTCACGCTGAACCTTCCACTGTTGCGGCTGCTTCTCCTGATAAACGTCGGACAGAGGAACAGACATCTGAGGAGTCACCAAACCCTTGTGTCTCCGGTGCAGGGGAGCGGTGTCTCGGTAACCCTGACTCAGAGTCTGCTGCGGTCCCTTATGTAGAGATCTTACCGATTGTACACCAAAGACCTCCTTTGGGATATCAGTCCCCTGAGTCTCAATGTAACCCGGTCTCTCAGCGACAGACGGCCGAAGATCCAAGGAGTCGGGGTTGTTCACTGATGTAGCCGAGAGCAACCCTGCCGTAGACCCTGCCGTTATAATCTCTTGCTCCTTTTCAGCTTCACATTTCACATCCGAAGGTCTGAGACCCAGCTTGTTGGCCAATAGTAAACCGTACGCGGTTGGATGCAGAGACTCCCGCGTGAGCATAATGTCATTGACCGTGAGTGAAGAGTCTGGTTTTCTCCCGGACAGGCTGTCTGCAAATGTCACCCCGGAGGTATTCAAGAGTGTGACCAGCATACAGTGGAAAACATGCACAGGTGACCCGGACTCTAGTTCTCTCACCGTATCTCTGTTGTTGTACTGGATGGTATTGTGTCTTCTGTTGAACTGGCTGAATCCGGACAGAGCGCTCCTCCAGAAATTAGTCCACATGCTCAATGTCTCCTCGAGGTGGGCAACACTGACGGAAGACGGGTAGTTGCACACCAGTTTTACATCGGATCCGAGCTCTGTGACGGGCTCATCGGGTTTGATCTCACCACCCTCGCTGTTGGGCTGTTCCAGCTGCTTCGTGACACTCTCGGCCATTTGCAGCAGGCCCCGATCCTTACAGTCACTCTTGAGGCGTTCCAAGGCCAGGCGAGGGTGTCTGGTCACCTCCCCTAGAAACCGCCTGACCAGCAGAACCTCCTTGCCTTCCGAGATCATTGAAGCCATCATTTTACTTAGGCTGTGCGATACGCTAGCAGACTTGTGCTCAGAAACCGTAGTCCCGATCCCGGATCTCAGAAAGACATCTGGTAACTGAGTCGTGTTCAGCCCAAACATATCAGGCTGTTGGTCACTTGCCATGAAACGAGACAGGTTGTTGAGTAAAGGTTTACCAAATGCGTTGCCTGCAACTGAAAGTCCCGCGCGCTGCTGCTCTCCTCCGGATGAAAGTATCACGTCGGCCAGGTGTGTCAAAGAGGAGCGCTCTACACCTGTGCTAGTGTATATGCGTCTGGTGGAGGCCATGGTCAGCCCCTCTAAGATCTTGTGAAAGAGAGTAGCCCAGCTGTTGACCGTCAAGTGAGCTCTCTTGGCCAAGGACGACATATTTGGACCCCATGACCAGCAACTATCCCAAATGGAGATGTGTCTGTAGAGGACCCCGTCCACGGCAGCTGTAACAAGGTCCGTCTCTGTGTCGTAAAAGGCCAAACAAGTGGAAGCCCTGCATTCGGGTATGACAGGGCACCGACCGTGCTCGAAAGTCTTCATCACACCCCAAAGAGCCACCGTTGCCATCTTCAGCTCTGTTTCCTTAATCGGGTCTCGTCTCAGGGTGATATCCTGTTCTACCCAGTCACGGATGATCTTGCACACCACGGATACCTGAGTCATGGGCACTGAATTGCTCATCAGCAATTTCAGAGTGTCAGCAAGTTGATCAAGTGGTACGTCCAACAATGAAGGCAGAGCTCGCTCATGAGCCTCTCGTTCCTGCACAGCTTCGGACGCAGCGTCTGGGGGGCTGAGGCCGTCCCAGACTCTCCTGAAGCAACGTTCATGCTGCCTGCCTCTAGCTCTACACACATGCTCGCCCAGGGCTACGTGACCGGACTTGAATTGTGTCTCATGTCTCTGGGTTCTTCTCCTCTTAGCTCGGTTATAGCTATCATCAGACCCCGGTTTCCCGTACATGTCCCTGTGCACGGCCGGATGACAAGGTTAGTTACGGTAGCCTTTCCCGAGAGCCCCAGACCTAGAGTTCTGAGTTTCTTCCAAGGCAAGAAAAGGCAGGGTACAAAACCTGCAAGAACGGTCCAGCGGATCATGTTCCTCAGGGTGTTCTTGATGTGCTCACACACGTGGTTGGAGGAGTAGTAGTTGATGAGGTACCTCACCAAGCACGTTGCGCTCTCGCTGTTGCTCCCCAAGACGTTGTAAAGCAGCAGCTCCACAGAGAGAGCCGGGCTGAATGTGTTGACAATCTCCTCTATTGCTATGGCGAGCTGTGGATCCGCACCTACGTAGATCCAGGAGTCAATGTCTCGATGGATAGGTATCAACCCGTAACGCTCATAGTTGATGTCAGACTTACCATGTTCACGTTGGGAAAGCTCGGTTTTTCTGAACATCTCTAATCCGTAGGAGTGCCCTCTGTCCTCCAGGGCCGCCTCAGCTAGCTCCTTCTCGCAACGGACACGTTGCTCTGTGGTCACACTTGACACAGATCTCAGCATCTCCCTTCAAGTTCCAATCCTGTAGACGCCGTCTGTCCTAGCAAGGGTTGGTTTCTGGTTAACGATAACAACATGCTTTTCTGGTAATACTTACCACAATTCATAGTGTAGA
>JAPXVT010235980.1:0-10616 GCA_029823135.1 Acanthurus reversus | reverse complement strand
AAGTGATGGAGAAGCAAGAAAGGACCGCAGAGAAGAAGAGCAAAGAGCAGTTTCTACTTTGGTCTCAGGAGCCGTTCTGACGAGGGCAGATAGACGTAAAGAAACGTTCCCACAGGATTGCACTTTGAAAATGTTCCAAAAATATTTGTGTCTGAGTGACACCAAACACTGCTATACCTCAGTCCTGGGGCGGGGGGGACACTGATTTGCAAGGGCTGGCTCCTGGTTATCTGGAATGGCACATGCAAATGGATGTGATGCTCATTCTGTAAGCACGGGGAAGGAGGCCGCTGGTGTGAATCACAGTGTTCATTCAGCCCTCATGAACGTGTGCGTTATTGAAGTACGGACGACGCTGCATTGACGCACGACGACGAGTGAGTCATCAAATTGATTGTAAGATCAGGACCATCTCTTGTCACACACACATCACATTTGGCCTTGCGCACCCAAATGTGGGACTACACACACACACGTGCACACACACACACACACACACACATACATCAGTAAAGTGAACTGATGAATTGGTTTACTTTCAGCGTGATGGTGTTTGAGGTGAAATGATCCGTCATCTGGTAGAGATGATCTAATCTTATCAGAGAAAGAGAAAACAGAAGAGAGAGATGAATGAGACAATAACAACTCTACAGCCAATATTTCCACATCACTGAGTTTGGCTGTTGCCATTTAAACAATACACACACATACAGAACATGGCAGCACTCGCTTCTACGTGAACCATCTTTTACAAAACTGGGTGTTGCATAAAGGAAATTCCCTGTTCTTGGCCGGGACATAAATATGTGTCATTATAAGAATATTGCAACACCATTGTGAAAATAGGGACATGAGTTGGAAACAAACAAAGCAAAAGCTATGTTCTCTGTATGTGGAGCATCAGTCATTTCACCTTGTTTGTAACGAGCGGATGTGGTCCTACGTTGACCCGTATTGTCCCAATCAAATAAATGAAACAAATACAATCTTTCTCTTCTGTACTTCAAAGGAACTCATACCCATAATGTTGAGGGTTTTGGAAAAGGGTACACTGAGACTCAATTTGGTTTTCATACTTCTCTGATTGGCTTCGGCAGGAGTTTGAGTTACCATCTGGACTCACTCTCCTCCAGCATTTTATGGGATATTGATCTGATTGGTTAGCTTCTGATAGACAGACGGTTCATCCAACCATTTGCCAAGCTATTTCTTGAAAGTGCCTCCCTTTCCAAACAGTTCCTGAGAAAGACTTCCCATATGGTTCAGTGTAATGAACCATCTGATATGTCACTATGACACCGCGGGGCTTAGTGCAAAATGCTGACATGAGCATTGTAATGTGTCCACAAATGATAATGATAATGTACTTACAAAAAACAAGTAAAGTTTTCCATTGTCATTATAGTTTAATGTGTGAGCTTGCTAACATTCACTAATTAGTAGGGGTGTATGAAAATACTGATACATATCAATATCGCAATATAATGTTTTGTGATTTATATTGATTCTCGAAAACACAGTATAGATTTTTAATCACTAGTACACGTGCAGAGATTTGTAGCAGTGGTTCATTTTATGATGTTTCTTTAAACCTCCGACTGCTATTGCAGAAAAAATATTGTTATGACATTCTGATTTTAGGAAAAACTAAACTTTTTTTAACCCTTTTTTTTTTTTTTTTGATATTGTGGCGTGTTCTTTATACTCTTTAGGGTTAGGGTTAGAGATACATGGGTGACGATACTCTTTATATCATATCGTAAGCCATGTATCTTGATTCATATTGTATTGCTAGTTTATTGACAATACTCAGCCCTATTAATTAGCACTAAACAGGAGGTACAGCTGGGATTGACAAAAATGTCATTATTTGGTATTTGGCGAAAAGCAAAAGAATGTCTGTTGAATAAATGCAATGTTGAACTGAGAAGTGCACTGGAGAAAAAGGGGATCACCAAAAATGCAACAATTTATCCTGAATATCTGTGCCAAACATGAACTCCAGACCATCTGATATTCGACCATATTCACATTGCGGTCATCTTCCTCTGACAACACGCTCAGGGTGGGAAGCTCAAACAGTGCTGATATCATACATAAATGGAGGGAATCTGGAGAAACACTATTTATACCACCATTCAGTTTATCCACAACTTTGAATAGATAGTGAAAATCTAGAGAGACATCAAAGCGTATCTCCAAGTACGACAGATTCTCTTTATTGTCCCACAGGGGGAAATTAGTTTTGCAGCAGGAGCAGACAGGTGACAACATACACAAAGAAGAGTGTAACGTTGGTACTGGCAGAGAAACAGAACATTGTACTGCTGTAGATGGTACCTTAGCAGCAGTAAGACGTGTTTTAGTCAGCTAAACTAAAGCCCACGTAGAAAAATAAACATTCATTTAAACTTTAAGGGTACGCTATATTTTCTACATTTAAGGCACTTTACATGGTTGTCTCATTGTGGCATCACAGAGCACAGGCAGAAACAGCTGCGCTTTAGTGTACTGCTGAGGGTGTGTAAGTAAGTTGTAAGTCGTACTGCTGAGGGTGTGTAGGTCCATAAGAAAGTGCTGTCTGATTGAAATGTAAAGTGCCAAAAATGTTCAAAATATGGCACACACTTAAATATTTTCTACGTAGGCCTTGTTTAGCGAGCTAAAACAGGTAAGGAACCATTTACAGACGCACAATGCTCTGCTTCTCTACCAGCACTAACGTTACCCTCATTGCTCGGCAAATTTGTTGTTTTGACGTCTGTCTGACGTCTCTCCAGATTTTCACTACCTATTGTCTTCGTAGCTGTTGATCGACTTTCAACAGTTTTTTCAGATTCCCTCTGTTTATGTGACTGATGTCCTAGTGCACAACAGTAAGACATACCAGCAGCATTTGAGCTTCCCACCCTGAGCGTGATGTCAGAGGAAGATGGCTGCTGTGTAAATACGGTCTGTTGAGGCATTTACTCACCTCGGGTGGCACCTGATCAAGAAATTAGGCACCATCAAAGCCAGAGTGGTAGATTATTGAGGAATGGACAGTGGACAACACAGTGAACTAACTTTTAAGAACCAGTGCCTCACAGGCCGACCGTTGTGTTGTCTTATGTGTCCGTCCTTTCCCAAAGGGGACACCGGAAGACGAGAGAAGGCAGCCTACAAAACCGTTGAAATGAAAAGGCAGCGTTCCGTTTTCACACAGATTTAGCCTCTCCTGAATCATGCTAATAAGTTGGCTTTCAGTTTTATTATTCCAGATGACCAAGGAGTTGTGAAAATAATGTATGTACACTCTTAGAAATGAGGGTTCCAAAAGGGTTCTTTGAGAAGGGCTGAGATTCTACCTGGAACCATTTGCTTCTGAAAAAACCCTTTTCTGTAGAAAGGGTTTTTCAAGGGTTCTTGGTAACACTAGGAGTTCCAGTAAGAATCATTTTGATCCAGAGAACCCTTTTTGGAAGAAAGAGTTCTTCAGGGATTGTTGAAAGCATGGGTATAAGATCCTGTGCCACCAGGAACACTCTTCCTGATAACACTTACTTAACATATTTAAGCTGCTTCACAGCAGAGGTTGGGCCACGCAATTTTGGACAAATTTAGGCAAATCTGAGTAACAAGAGACAAACTAGGAAGACAACAATAACATCAGGATCACAATATCCATTTTGCCTCAGCTGAGGTTTGAACTCACAGCCTCTGACACCAAGAGCCAATTCCTAAGTCACTAAGCTAACTGGCTGGAAGTGACCACTAGTGTGTGGCTTCACAAATGGAGAGCCAGGCAGCTGTCAAGGCACTATTGACATGTGCTTGGAGTTGAGTAAATCTGGCATGGGACCGGAGCTTTGTGCAAAGTTTGGTGACTGAAGAAGAAGAAGAAGAAGAAGAAGAAGAAGAAGGATACTGGGGAAAACAATAGGTTCCCGGCAGCTTGCGCTGGCCCCTAATAATGACACAAAATACATTTCCTTGTGATTACAGATGCAAATAATTTCCGTATCTATTTGTTAAAAAAAAAAAGCTCTTCTTCTACAGATCTTGTCGGTCAAACAGTAAGATTCTTGCCCAAAGAGGTATTTGAACCTCTGCTTCTCAGTCTAAAGTCCCTGGCATTATCCACAGAGCCATACAGCTGATTGTGTTCAGCTATCAGGTCCACCATACTATTATCTTAAATTACACCTTCTGCTTATACTTGTTAATAGTGATGGTCATATAACTAAATTTTTCTGCTACGGATTTATTTTCACGATTCATAACAAGAAAACGAGCTCTTCATGCACAAGTCTTGTTGGCCTAAGGAAAGAAAGCCTCTCAGTCCAAAATATGCACGATTAACCACTGAGCTATCCGTCTGAACGTGTTGATCACGGACTCATCTGACTCCACATTCACTCACAGACAGGTTGACAGCTCCGTCATGTCAGTGGTCAGACAGAGGTGAGCTGATTATGTGTCTGTTTAGCTCTGTTGGTAAGACGTATAACTACTGCTTTTAAGGTCACGGGTTCTATTCCCATGTTGATAGAGATCATACCTTGGCAATGGCACTCAGTGACGAAAGCACCAGTGGTGAATGAAACCTGCAATGTTTGTGTTTGCTGATAGATAGATAGCACTACTCCTGTCTTCAGGAGGTAATGACACACTGCAAAGAGCTGCTGGGTGGAATTGAGCCCTGGGAAACAGCAACAATAATTACAGCTGCTGCACAGCGATGGGTCAGGTCTGGACTATTTTTGGCAAATTTAGGCAAGTCTGAGCAACAAACAGGAGAATGGGAAGACAAGACAGTTGACATTACAATGTTCATTTTGCATCAGTTGAGGCTTGAACTGACAACCTGTGACACCTAAGTGTCAGACACACTAACTGTCTAGTGACAATTTATGTGAGGCTTCAGAAAGGATGACACAAAGGAAAGGGCCTTTCAATGCAGGATTTGAACCGTGGCCACCTGCATTGAGGACTGTAGCCTCTAACATGGGGCAGCTGCTCTACCAACTGAACTAAACACCACCCTTGTAAATTGTTTTTAACGATGATTGATTTGCTCCATAAGTGAATAACTGATGTTTAAGTGTAAAGTGTACAAAGGTTTCTTCAGTATTGAGGCTACATTTTGGTGAAAGTTGCAAAGCTAGCACATATGGTTGATTTGTTATGAATTTTCAAAGTTTCGAACTTTAGATGCTTGTTGTAGCGTCACCATCAGGACTATTGGCTTGAGTTTACAACTGAGGTAATCTGACATGGGACTACACCTTTGTGCAAAGTGTGGTGAGTTTTCACCCATGGAAAGTATGATATCCTTGGAAGAAGAAGAATACCTAGGAATAAAATTGGCTCCTGGCAGCTTAGCTGCCTTGACCCTAATAAAAAAATTCAGTTATTTAGACAAAATTCTGAGAATACACATATTGCATCTAGACAGCATGGAGATGTTGGTAATTTGTTTTTAAGAATGATTGATTTGCTCCATAAGTAAATAACTGATGTTTAAAAATGCCATTCTTGCATTGACTGCAATGTTCACATGAGAGCACAATTCAAACATCACTCTAAATTTTTGTACATTTGTTTCACAAAGACTTTCTGGTATCTTGTTGTGTTATCATCTTCATCACTCTTAGGGGGTCTTGAACCAAGATTCATTGGTGCTAAGAACCAGCTCCTTACTCACTGAGCTGATTGTCTATAGGTGAAACCTGCTGTGTGGCTTCTCAAATGGACTCAAGGAGTCACCAGCCAGGCAGCAGTTGTCAAGGCAGATTTCAAAAATGGTCAAAATGTCACAAAATATGTTATCTAGACAAAAATCTGATAATACATAAATTGCATCTGGACAGCATGGAAATGTTGGTGATTTGTTTTTAACGATAAGTGTTTTGCTTCACAAGAGAAAATGTGATGTTTAGAAGAAGAAGAAGACGAAAGAATTCCTAGGAATACAAAAGGGTCATTGACTGCCTGGACCCTAACTATAAACTCTGTTTGTGGGGCACCTGCTCTACCAAGTGAGCTATACAACACCCTGAATACAGGTTTTTGAGAGTTTGCTAAAATTTAGGCATTACAGTTTTGGTATCTGAAGTTATGAGTATGCAAAATGGACACTCTAATGCTGACTTTTGGACTGTATGGGGGATTGTGGTGATGACAGGAAATGAACCCTGGTCTCCAAGGGGAAAGGCTGAGGTTTGGTGTGTTGGGCCTGGGAGCTGGCCTCTCTGTTAGCTGCTATGTGGGAGCTAAGAGCTGGTTTCCCCATGGATTGCACCATGTGGTCTGGTCCACCCCCTCTACAAAACAGGTGTGACCAATAGTGATTAGTGTCTACATATGTGATGAACTAAAAGCTGGATTGAAGAACAGGACAGAAGAGACAGAACAGAAGAAACTAAACAAAACTAAGAAACTATTTCAGCATGCTTGACCTTAGCTGAGGATTTTTATGGTGGAAGGTGGACTAAGCATTTGTTTCTTATGTTTTGTTTGTTTGTTTTCTTGTAGAAATGAGTTACACAGCTTGGACCAAAGCTGAAGTGTGCCATTGGCTTGAAAAAGAGGGTTTTGCCGAGTACTGCAACACATTTTCTGGTGAGGTATAATGGGTTATCGATGTCAACGGTGTCCACTTAAAACCAGAACACAAAAGAGATACCTGAAACATCTTGAACTGTATCATCAAAGTGAACCTAACTTTGTTGTTGAATGTGGCCAAAATGGATGCCCCAGTACTTATACAAAAATATCATCACTTCAAAAACACATAACCCGAAAGCACAGAACTACAATCCAAGAAGAAAACCCTGAAGTTCAGAGAAATGTTGAAGATCATTTTAAAGAAGAGCCCCACCTAGAGACTTCTCCCCCTTTTTTAGAGAAACTAGCAGAAGTCGAAACAAACTTAAAAAGAGATCTCGCCTTTTTTATCCTCAAGCTTCAGGAAGTTCACACACATCACCTCAAGCGATGAAAACAAGTGTTGCTAAAGATGTTGGGGAGCTTTTTCATAAATTCACTGTGCAATATCAAGAACTGCTAAAAATCTGTCTGGAGGAAACAGCAGAAGTTGAACAAAACCTCAATATCCTTTTGGAGGACAACATATTTGACACGTGTTTTGAGGAAATTGATAGTGAACATAAGTTCTATCAGTGCTGCATCAATGACTTTGGCCTTGTGGAGCCAATTGAGTATCTGCTTGGACACGATTCACATGGGAAGAAGGAATCCTTCCAATATATTCCAATCCTGAAAGTTCTGCAAACCATTCTTACCAGAAGTGACATTAGGAATCATGTTTTAGAGGATACTAGGGTGTCTACAGGAGGCATTCTAGGCGACTTTTGTGATGGATCCATTTTTAGGAATCACCCTTTTTTCAGTGTCTCAGAAAAACAATTGCAGATACAGTTATACACAGATGAATTTGAATTGTTTGGGGTCTAAAAAGTTGAAACACAAAATACTGACTTTTTATTTTGCTATTGTAAATCTACCCCCGAAGTACAGATCACAACTACAGAACATCCATGTTGCTATCATTGTGAGACATAAATTTGTGCAGAAATATGGATATGAAGTAGTTCTGAGACCACTGATATCTGACTTGTTAAAACTTCAAGTTGACGGGTTGACCATCAATATTGAGAGTGAACAGCACACAATCAAAGGGGCGCTTGTATCCATTGTATCAGACAATCTTTCTGCTCACTCTTTGGCTGGATTCTCCACTTGTTTCAGCAGTGGAAAAATTTGCAGGCATTGTCTATGCAGCCATGAGGACATGGCAACCCACACAGATGAATATTCCTGTGTACTGCGTACACCTGCTGTTCACAAATGTCACGTGGACCACCCTGACAGTCAGGCTTTGTATGGTGTGACAGGACCCTGCCCATTTGATGTCATACCTCACTTTGTGGTTTCTGAGAAGTTTCCCCCAGATGTCATGCATGATGTTCTGGAAGGCACCATTCCACACATAATTAAGTTGATATTGCAACAGTTTCATCGTGAGAAAACTGTAACCGTCCACAAGTTCACTACTCAATTGAACAAACTTTGCTTTGGCCAGAATGACAAGAAACATAAGCCTGTGCCTCTAAAACAATCAGTTCTTCATGATGCAGCTCTGCCAGGGAAAGCAATAGAAAAGTGGACTCTCTTTCGCCTCCTTCCTCTTCTGATTGGCAGATTTGTTCCCAAAGACAGCCCTCACTGGCATCTGTACCTACTTCTGAGGAACATTTGTGACATTATCTTAGCCCCACAAATCAAGCTCAGTTGGCTTGGGTACCTGTCCTCATTGATCTCTGAATTGCTGTCAGAGTTCCAGCTCCTTTTCCCTGGCAAATTTACCCCCAAAACCCACTATCTTGTCCACTATCCACGACTTATTAGTGAATTTGGGCCTCTTAGAGCACATTGGTGCATTCAGTTTGAGGCCAAACATTTGTATTTCAAGCGGCTATCATCTGTTGTATGCAACTTCCAGAATATTTCTCTTACACTTGCAAAAAGATATCAAATGTGCCTGTGTCGGGATATTCAGAAAGGCACAACCACTGATGTGGCACCTGGTGCATGTACTGAAGTACCTCTTTCCAGACTGCAAGAACTTAAAGAAGTGATCACTTCTGAGGACATTCCACATGAAACAGTCTGGAAAACTAAAAGAATTGTAATCAACAGTACCACATATAGAGTTGGAGATTTTTTTGTACTTGATGTAGTTCATGGGGAAGAGGTCCCAATTTTTTGTTAAAATCCTCCATATTGTCAAATATCGGGGTCAGTGGCTGGCTTGTGGACGTGTCTATACATCAACACATTTTGATGAGCACCTTCATGCGTACTGTGTCCAAGACACAAGGAAGTGGGTTGCCTTCAAGCCAGGGGATGAAGCAGATTTCCATCCATTAGATGCATATACAGATGTTGACAACCTGCTCATCACTCTGCACCACAAGCCACTAGGCCATGGCGTCCTAGAAGACTGATAGAGTGAGCAAAACATAACACTACATAAAAGAATGACATTTGTTTCTTTCCTCATCAAATACTAACTTGTATTAATTTTGCTTTGAAGAGAATGACATTGACGGGGAGACCCTCAACCTCCTAACTGAGAGGATGACGGAGAGATTGTTCCCCTCAATAAAAAGACAAGCTCAGTTCCTTAGGTGCCTTCAGGACCTGAAGTCATCGTCATCATCTTCGTCGTCGTCTTCATCTTCATCAACAACAACAAATGAGACCAGGTAAAATGTTGTGAATATACAGCAATTCTGGTTATTTGCAGAGAGAAACTATGTTTCAGTACTAGTTCCAGTCTCTTCAGTACTACTTCACAAAGCTCAGTCTAACACATTTTTGCATTTTTCCATATTACACAGATCTCATGATGAGCAAACAACTGCTTCACTGCAGTTTGTTTTCCCCAAAACCCTAAGGGACGCACTTGAGGCGAAGGATCAAGAGCTTTTGTCCCCTAGGAGAACCAAGATAAAATCTGTTCTCATCCAAGCTCTATATCACACCCTCAGCAACCACACTATGTAGGTTACTTTATAATTCTTATGGACAACTATTGTACATTGTAGCTTTTAGTTGAGATTATGCTCAGTAAAATGCACTTTTTACATCATACAGGTTACTGGGGGTGCCTGGTCAGACAAATCAGAATACATAGCCTACTTATTTTAAATTTAGAATGAATGGTCACAGAGCTAGATCCAATGGCGTCAAAGATTGTTGAAAGAGCATCACCATGTGACGTAAAGGACTGCTGCCAGAGGGCAATCAGTGAATGCCTCGATGATTCAGTAAGACAAGGTATCTATATGTGTATCTATATGTTTATCACAAAGCCACAGTCTTTATTTCTGAAAATTGAAAATATCATAGAATAATTTTATTTCCTCAGGACTGATCAGGAATGCAGCAATTTTACTGCTGCCTTCCATTTTCAGAGAGGACTCGTCCTTTCTATATACTGTACAGCAGGTAAATAATTAAGGTCAAAATTTCGAACATTTGTTTATCAACTGTGTCGTCTAGGAATTAGTGTTATCCATATTATGGATATTATGTAATTTTGTTGTTTTCACAGCAGGTTTTATTTACTAATATGCATATGTTTTTATTGCATAGGAGCCAAATGTGCCTACTCCAGCAATCATGCTCCATAACACACAGGAGGGAAACCCTTTGCAGGCACAAAGGATAACCTTATACCTGGATGGTATACAGGTTTTGGCTGAGGACAGCAGCATGGACATAACATATGCTATGAGTGCATTAATGTCACTCTATTTTGTTTTTGGTGTCCAGTACCCAAAAGAACTTAGAAAAACTCTTATTTTCATTGAAAGATTTGTGTTGGGGATCAAGGACCACAGTGTTGTACCCATTTCAGCAAAGAGACTGTACAACTGTGTGGGAAGTGGGGAGTGAGTAGATGTGTTGCAGCATGGGATTTCATGTTTTATGTTCATTTTGTCAATGTTAATGGTCAAGTTCCTGCTGCTGACCTGTGTGCTAGTGCCCACTGATTAAATAAAAATAAAAATCCTTAGTTAATACATATTTTGGGCCAGTAAATT
>JAPXVT010235721.1:0-10619 GCA_029823135.1 Acanthurus reversus | reverse complement strand
TTTTTGTTTGATCAAACTTTTATTTAAAAAAAGGTTTAGTTTGGTTATAACAAGGCTCGCACTTTATTCCAAGTGGGGAAATTCATGTTGGTTTGAAATACAAACAATGTATTTGAAATAATTCCTTTGTCTTTTTGTATTTAAAATGAAAAAAATCAAATGTGGTATGAAAAAAATCGGGGATTTTATTTTTAGGCTATATCAAGTCATACATGGATGAACAAGAGAACAGACAAATGAGTCATTAAGATATTACAGAATTTACATCTCCTTTCTTTGGTTAAAACCAAAGAGACAGTGAGCAAGCCTGACTTGTCATCGTGACACATCTGCTCTTCTGAAGCATGCCTGGACACATAGTATATGCAACTCTTAATACAGTATGATTATCTATACCACTGGAAGAGTTATGACGGGACTAACAGTCCCAATGAATAGAAGACAAAAGGGTTGAGCAGGATGCAGTAGATGAAGTTAGGGCTGGACGATAAAGACAATAAATCACATATAGGTGTTTTTAGGTTGAAAGGCAAAATACACAACGAGGGCTTAGTGTTGAGTTGTAAGTAAAATTGATGTCAGATGTCATAGGCACTTTTATTAAAAACAGAATATGACCAACAAAAGATGTAGGACACGGTTTCCTTCCCTTTATGATGGTATTAAAAAATACTGTCCAACATTTACTAGAACATTCCTTTTATCATTTAAATGCTCATAGATAATGGCTTTAAAAAATATTGGAGATATAAAATATGTTGGGAGGTGCTGAATTACAATTAAATGTCAGGTATTCAACTTCTCCTCAGCTACCGATGAAGGAGGACAGAAAGGAAACTGTGAATCCTTGTACAGCCGGACAGGAAATCCATAAAGAGATAATTCTCTGAAGCAGGGCATACTCTGACACTCGAGCAAACAGGACCTGTCCCGATGGATTTCTGTTCCTCATCCTCTCTGTGCTTTGCTGACATGAAGCCTAATGATGTCACCTCACAGGCGACTGGGAAGCAAGTAGATTAAAAAGAGGCTGCCTGTTGGTTTTAGGATCAGCAGTTCAGACAATCGTGTCTTGCTCTTGTTTTATCTTTTATGAGGAGGGAGCAGGGAGGCGTGAAGGCGGACCTCTGTTCATCCTCAAACAGGCTGCGGGAAGCATTTCATTACAATGTAGTATTTCAACACATTTGTCTTTAAAACGGGGACAAGGGGAGGTGGGGGTTGGCTGGGTGGGTCCATGGGCCTCACATCGAGTGCAGTCTCAGTTTCATCACTGCAGGGGAGTACCAGGCGAGAGTGGTGACACGGTAAATGTTCTTAAGAGGAAGGGCAGGAGCAGTTCAGACGAAAAGATATTTTAAAAAAGAAACAAAATAAAACAACATTTAGAGAAGAAGAATAAACACAAATACAAGAGCCAAAGTTACGTATGTCTGTTACATGAAGGGAATATGGAGGTCCACTATCTCAATATGAGTATATCAATTTGTCACTGTGTCATAAATCATCCATGTCTTCCATTCTCTAGCAAAAACATTTTCTCTCAATCTGAGCTGACAAGTCCATTTTTTCATCAAATATCTCTCCAACAGTAGTAAGAGGATCAGTCTTGTACCAATTTTTTTTGTTATTCCTCTTCAGCATGTGATCAAAAATATCTTGATTAAACATCTATCATTAACAGTGACATAGTCATTTATACCTCCAAGCTACATAACTTTGCTTTTCTTGGGTATCACATATCCCAAAATGCCCTTTATTACGGCATGAATGTTTTCCCAGTATGGTTGTAGCTGATGACATTTCCAAAAAATGAGTGCGTGACTTGCATGGCTGTTGAGAATCAGGCTGTTTACTCCTTATTTTTGGAATGATGAAACAGCGGGTCAAATTTTTCCAACCAAACTTCCTCCATACCCTCCAATTTGAAGCGGTACGTTGTGTTCCGCACACGCTGGTCCACTCTGTTGGTGTGATTTGAATATTTAATTCCATTTAGCCTTAAAATACATAGTAGAAGAAGCTGTCCAGCCTCTTAGGTTGTGATATAGCTCAGAGATTAACTTGAATTTCTTCCCACTGCGTGACCGCATGATTGTTTCTATTACACCATGTAGGGTCTTTGAGGTTTGTATCTAGCAGTAGCAAAATGTATATACTTATTTATTTTTAGTATGGGCAACCTATGTGGGAATGAGCTGGCCTCCAAATCTTTGTATAATGCTCTATACATTGATCAAAGGAAGTGGAGTATACAATTTGGCCCAGTCTCAATATGGCAAAGCTGTCAGCTTGGCCATTAGCCACCTGAAATTTAACCCTTGTCCTACCCTCGAGGTTTGGCTCAGCACGGAGGAAACTGATCCACAGGCTGATCACAGCTTGATTCTATTTTATTAGGGCAATCAGACAGCTGAATTGTACAGCTGGATGTTCAAACCAGATACATGCCATTGCATTTTGAAGAGGTTGAGTTTATGTGTTTTATGCAGACTCCTCATATTAACTGTGGGGGTTAGTATAACCTCGTTCCAGAAAGATTTCCGTGCTGGTTCCCAGCGAGATCTCAGGGATAACTGCTGAAATAGTGAAAGCCGTGTATGTTGCATTTTATCATACACTGATACAGAAAAGATCAAACTGGGGGAATGGTGTCCTGCTAATGCTGCAGCAGAAGCCAGTTAGCACAAAACAGAGCATACGAAGGCTTCACACTGCAGAACGTAGTAGTTAATTAGGCTAGGTCCGGCTGCAGACATCTAATTCAAAGCTCATGTCTACATATCAACAATTCAATAGTTGTTCTCAATGAAAGGCGGTTTCCTTGGTTGTAAAAACAAGCAAGACAGAAAGTTTGATTAGCAAGATTAAGATTGCTGACATCATCTTCCTGCACCAAAGACCTCTACTTGTGACTGAGTATTTCTTCATTATGGTTTTGCTACTTTTAAGTAAACAATGTAAATATATCTTCGACCACTCAAAACAGTCAACATGAACAGATGAACAAAGTTACATTAATATTTTGGATTACGACTAGTTTGGTTATTCTGCTGTTTAATACTATTTGACTCACATCAAACCAGCTGCCTTCACCCCAGCGCTTTAGCCAGGATTCCTGCCTCTTGTAGGAAAATTTGAAAAGCAACAACACAAACATTCCTGGTTATGTAACTGCATCCCAGCAATAGATAATTGGTCAATGTGTCCTCATTCAAAAGAACCACACACATGGTCAGACAGTCAAGCTACAAGTGAGAGTCTTGATGCCATTTTTGTTGTTTTTTCCTGTTTGGCAGACGGGAAACGAAAAGATCTTGTTTCTTTTAAAATTGCACTTATATGTTGCTATTGCATTATGGAGCTATCATATTGCTATGATGTATCAATGTTACCGCCTCCTCTGTTATAGCAACCAGAGACTGACCACCAGAAACCAACATCAACCTGAATAATATCCATGCTGTGGTTATAATCCAGTTGCAACATGTACAAAGATCTCTCTGAAAACTGACTTTCAAGCAACAAATATTGAGCCAAGCAAAAGCCTCCAACAGGCTAATAAAAGCAGCATGATCTGTGTTAGCTGTAAATGCAGCCCTTAAGCAAAGCGTGGCAGAGAGAGTTTTGCCTTCATTCAGTGACAACACTAAGCAAACAAAAAGCTGGAGTAGAAACAACACAAGAGACTGTGTACAAGTATGAAACCTTACTGCGAAGACAATTGATCTTTGAGACCGATTGCTAGGCTTGAAAATATCTACCGCATACCACAGAGGAAAATTCTTAAAATGCATCAGTACATCAAGATGATCAACTCCGACTCAGTCTGACATACGTTCAAAGCCGCCCACTCCTGTTTCCCATGGTGACAGTTGACAGTGTTAAGGTTCACTTACAGAAATAGAGGAAATGCGTACCGTGTGGCAGTTAATCGAGGGAGGTGAGCCCGTCGCTGCTACTGCTCCTTGGTCAGACTAAACCTGGTACGACAAGCCACTGAGCTCAGCCCTGTCTCTCCCACACACACTGACACACACACACTGAACATTGAAGGGAGGAGACAAGACAGCGAGAACAAGCATGCGAGAGTATTCGAGTTTTCCCCTCTCTCTCTTTCTGACGAGTGCTCTTTTTATTTTTATTTTCATCACTTAAAGCCATAAGTAACTCCCTTGTTGTTCTACTCTGTATATTAGTTACATCTGGAATTTGTTTACTCTTCCTCAGCTTTTATATGGCCTCAAAGCACGCATGATTTTCCGTCCAGCTATCTCCCCATCCATCCGTCTCCTTCCTCCTTCCTTCTTTTCCTTCATCTATTTTCTCTCTCTATGAACTCCCTGTTAGGAATTATGACTTCAATACAACTCTTTTAAACTTTTTTTTTTTCTTCAAGACAAACATCATCTGACAACGACACAGCAAAACACCACACAACCACAAAACAAGGAAGTAGGTTGTGGCTGATTATAAATAGCTGAATCTGATGTACTAAATTATTAGTGCAAGTTAGGGCTTCACATTCGCCCCTGAACACAGAGTTTCTGTAACTACTCGGCAGCTCTTACGCATGCTCTTGTTGACCGAGGCCCTCCTGCACCAATAAACCAAAGCGAGGGAGCCAATCTCCTCGGCCATTATGGAAAATCACCCCAGAGGACGACATATGCAGGACACAGCTGCCCTGCAACTTCATTATGGGCCAACAATGCAAGCTTAAATGCATTCTCCCGTGCTTCTATTTTCTCTAACCTGCTTAACTGTTTTCCACACACCACAGAACGATAAAGATACAACGCCATATGTAACATACAGGATGAACATATAAACATGCTGAGACTTTATCCTTGCTGTAGATGCATTAAACCAAAGGTCGTTTGTAGAGGCAGCAGCAGACTAGATTTGATCCGACTTGAGTTTCATCTGCCATGAGAGTAAATGATCTGCAGAACAGGACCTAGTGAAATGCTCTCGATGTCATCAACAAACACATTAAGTCTCTTCAGGCAAGGTGAAACTGAGGTCTACTGTGTTTACCTTCACAATGGTTCAGCATTTAAGCTAGTTCTCAGAATGGAAGAGTAGGTAATTGTAAAAAATAGACCTCAAGTATATGGCACTCATTTACCATGGCCTGCTGGGTTCTCACCATATTTGTCACCAGCTCACAAGGAATATGATTAAGAACTGCCTAACAGGGTTGGTGACGGGACAATTTGCTGTGACAAAAACTTCAGTTAGTGTAAAAAAAAAATCATCATGTCACCGGTTTTGTTTTCTAGTTTCCCTGGCAAGGTCTTACAAAGCCACCATCTGCTTTCACACATTTTTTGTTTGCTTGTTGATGTATGAAAGCATCCATTGCCAGGTATTTTCTTTCAAGGAAAAGTTTGACATTTGGAGATTCAGTTATGTGTCAGACAATCTTCTTGAGTCTTGTCATCAACATGGAGATGGCAGGCAACCAGACTAGACTTCATTCAGAGACTATGCCTGGCCAAGAAAGAGTCCAGCACACACAGCATGCTAATAAAACTGCAATGTTTTGTATGGTTCTTTACCACAATTTTTATAAGGATTAAAAAAAAAAAGACGCCTGTTACTTAGAGGTGCTAGTAAGTAGATTTTAGAGCCAGGCTGTTTACCTCAGCTTTAACTCTTTAAGCTTGGCTCAATCTGGATGAACAAATATGACAGTGGTGGTACCAGTCTTTTTGGCAACATAATTTATAGTGTGGCTAAGTCACATCCCTTCAGGTGGACCCCACGGAACCTTACATCAATGGACAGAGACAAATTATTTTTCAATCCTGTTTAAATTGTGCCCTCATTCTCAAATATGATTTTTTGTCATTTTAGGAGATCGTTTTACAAATCGAACAACATTGCTCGTTGTGCACAATAAACTTCACCGGCGCCAACATTACTGTAACTTCAGCAAAAATGTGTTAAAAGAAGCACAAATAAAATTCAAGCATGGGCGTGTTTAGAGCTGCAGCTAAGCAAACAGCTTAGCTACAGTTACTGGGGAAGGAACTTTGACATCTTATCATCTTGTAAGGTTGTTATGATAAATGTCTTCAATTTGGCAAGAAAGTTTTAATGCTCGATTCAAGTGATTTTTGCCTTTTCGAAAAACACTCAATGTGCAAAATGGAAAAGAGAAACAGCTGTGTCGAATAAATTGCAAGGCAGCGAATATCTGTCTGCGGTTTCTGCTCCACAAAGAAGAGCTAGTAAAGAAAACTGTTACTGTCATCTTCCCGGATATTCCACCAACGTGCGAAAACATGGCTGATAACAACAACAACAGGTAGGTGTGATAAGGAGAACAAAGTATGACATTGCCTATATCGCCACCTTCTGACCAAACTATTTTCTACTTTACAGCTTAGTTTATTTGCTCCAAACCAGTTGATGAAAACAAAATATCTGTCTCTTGTTCTGCTAAAGGCTCCACTATGTTCACTGCTGACATCGTACATCATCATCTGCTGCTGAGCAGGTAGTGTACAGTAGATTGTAGGGAAGGGGGAATAAACAATTCTTCTATGCATCAGTGCATACACAGCAAATTCTGCATCCAGTCGTAAATGATAAATAGTGATTTCTAAATGTGATGTTGGCAGAACAAAGAGATTCCAAAAAGATTTGCAGTTTTTATAAAAAAAATTGTTACTCACAACAATGTTAAATTGAGCAATTTAAATTATTTTATGTAAGCTAACAGTTTTATCTACATTTGCTCCAAGAATATATATATATATATTTTTTTTTTACAAATATCTAACAAACTTTCAAATACCAGATGTAAATTTAAAAAACAGTTTAGCTAGGTCTCAGTTTGGTAAAAGAGGCCCCACAATATGATATTATCATAATACCTCAGTCATGATACCAGATTAGCCTGATATTGCGATATGTTGAGTATTGCAAAATCATATATTTGTTTTTTTTCTTACTTTTTTGAACAGCGTATAATTTTACCAAAGTAAAACTCTGTCAGCATCATCTGTTCCATTCAATGTGATACATTTCTCTGTCTATTCATTTCCCTTTAATAATTTTTTTTCATTTTTTATCACCTTACCAGTGAGCATTAGCACCATTTAGTGGACTGAAAAGTCAACTGATTTTTATTATTCTATTATAAAAAAGTAAGAGCTGAGTTTGTATTTACAACATTTATTAAGAATTTATTTAATAAAGTATTGATAATTGGTACCTATGAATTGATACAATATTGTCACGTTAATATCGTAACATTACGACGTACTGATTTTTTTCCCCCCCGCCCCTGTAACAAACTGTGTAGTGACGTGTCAGACTTTCATGTGAACGTCCAATGCCAGTCAGGAGGCGGATGTCTGTGCAGGAATCCCGGCTCTCGCCTGTGAAGACTCCTACACACCAAACTGACAACAAACAACAAGCAGCGACAAAGACCCGCTGCTGCTCCGTCGTTTGTCCGCTGCTGTCGGGCCAAAAAGTCCAGCTGCCGACCAAGAGGGTCGTACGTGCTGCGCCTGCGCGAAGACAAATCCCTCTCCACAGACAAACTGTTGTGATGATGAAGCAGCTTTTTTTTAAGCTGCTTCTAACTGACAACATGTCTGGTAAAAAAGTTAAAAACATCTCGAGTGAAGAGGCAAAGCAGAAAATAAGGAAGAGCCGCTGTAAATGTGTGTAACCATGGAAACTACAGCGACAGGCTCAGGGGGGCGTTCCCTTCCTGTTTCTGTGTTTGTGCGCCGGTCTGCTTACCTGAACAGCCAATCAGAGTGATTTCCATCATCGACAAGTTGCCCCTGATTTGACATGTTGAATCGGCCCTGACAAGCCCCGCCCCCCCAACCGTCGACCACTGTGCAGGAACTTTAAACGGCATAGAAGAACAACTCGCGGCGAAGCTGAAATGAGTCAGAAACAGGTTCACATTTTACTTCCAACCCCAGTTTGTGTTTCAACATTTCACACACACACACACACACACACACACACACACACACACACACACACACACTTCTCCTGTAATTCATTGAAGTTTTTCATTAATTAAAGTGAAAATAAAGATTCAAAAAGCATTAATACATCATCAGAAAATGCAAAAAAATACATTTCACTCATTCATATTGATGTTCCAGGAACTTTGTCAGGTGGTTCAGCAGCCAGATGTCAAAGTCCTGAAAAACTACATAAAGGTAGGTGTGTTTCTGTGATCGATGAGCTGCTGGCTGTTCATCTGATCGATCACCTGACTGTTCTTCTGTCTGTGCAGGCGTTCTTTCAGCAAGCCAAGCAGTAGGAATTAAAACTGGAATTTCACTGGGACTGAAGGACACTTGACAGGAAGTGCTCGTACACGCCACTTTCAACAAAAACATGGAACTTAGCATAGGAGCTGCTTCTGCACTTACAGCGTGAATGCATAACAAAGCCCGGTGTGTCTAAGTGGAGACGTGGACAGGAGGTCGGTGGACGCATCAATCCATGCAGCCGCCGCCAAGAAGAGCTGTCCACGAGGACTCGAGACACAAAGGAGCTCGACTGATGGTCAAACACGTGGAGAACTTTGTGGAAGGTCGTGTGGAAAAGGGCTTAACGCAGACCTGTGGGAGAGGACGCCACCCATCAGAAAACATGTGGTAATTATGTTAACGATAAGTGAAACAGTAGCTTTATTCTAGTGGAACCTTCACATCTGACGTCACATTTCAAAACGTTCTAGATTTCAGTTTTTTGGACATCGTTGCTGCCACAGAACGGACTCGAGAAAAGGGCTGATTTGTATAATTTTTATGCAGAATGTGGCTTTTTTGTGTTGATTTTAAGTTTGAAGTGAAACATTGAGTTCTTAAAGCCAGAGTCAGTCTACAAACATCCACAGTCAATATTTCCTCAATTTAAAAGCCAGTTTTATTCAAATGATCTCATCCACTTTTTATACTTGTCACCTGATGGGATGAAGATGCTCGTTAAATCAGCCCCGTGTGACGACTTCATGATGAATTTAAAGACATAAAAGTTGAATGGAATATTTTTTGACGGATGTTTGGTGCTGTTTAAATTTCAGATGGAAATGAACAGAAAATGGAACAAAGTGTAAATAAGAGAATAAGATGTTAAAAGAAATTGTAAATAAAGTTCCTAGTTTAGCTTTCTTTTTATTTTTTTCCTTTTGAATCTTAATTTTCATCTGGAATCTAAATATGGAGGCTCACAAGTACCAAAAAAGGAAAACAAGTTAAAAATGCTAAAAGAAGTCAACCTGATTTGATAGTAGGTCACAATTTTGACACTTCACACCAACAATCCTGTATATTCTCATTTTGAATGAAAATAATTTTTCATAGCAGTGATTTGCTGTATTTTATTTATTGTGTTTTTTATTAATTTGTACTTTGGACTCAGAAAAAGTCATAATTTTGATCTCATCATTTCACATTTTCTAAAAGGTCAGAATTTTTGCTTTTAACTTATTTTGTCAGATTTTTTGTTTACTTAGTTTCTCATAATTTTGCAAATCTCATAATTGTGAGTGAAGTTAAAGTTCTGACTTACTTTCTCATTCTGTTGACTTGGACCTCAAATTTTTTTAGCATCTCAAAATGTTGGTTAGGAGAACTGAAAATCTTGTTATTAATATTTGAAGGTTTGATTAATTTTAAATGAAACTTCTGTGCTGGTTAAGTTAAAAATTCAGAGTAAAAATGTTAAACTTTTGGTTAGTTCTATTTTTAAATTTAACATGTTAATTTTGTCATACTGAACTTTTTTTTCTTTTCTTGGTGGAAATGAGCTTCCTTAGAAAAACATAAAATAATTCATATGAATCTTTGATGTACAAACATGAATTTGCTCGTGAACAGAAGCAGCTCGGGGAATTTTATGTTCAAGCATTTGTGACAAATCATGATGATTGATGAGTTGATTATGCAACGCTTCACTGCGATCAATACTGTGAAGGAGCTGTCAAACAGAAACCAAATCAACGTCCCTGTACGAACTGATCACTTCTGCTGCTGTGAAACACGTAAATGTGCTCTGTACCGATTGGCTGTGTACAGAAGCTTCTCTCACTCTTTATGTTGTTTGTTGGTCGTGTAACCTCATCTCCCCCCTGTGCTGTTTCCACGGCTCAAATCAGTTTGTGATGTTCGCTGCATTCCTGGTTGTTTCATTTATCTGATTAGTTTTTCCTCAGCTTTGAATTTCTTATATTTTCCCAGAAACTTTGCCTTCAGAGAAAGTGCCTGACAGAGCTGCGTACAGTTAAATGTGGTCGTGCAGGCAAATAAATAAATAAATAAAGCTAGTTTCAGTCAAAGTGTTGCTCTGCATTATTTCCAACTGTAAAAAAAAAATCCTACAAAGCTGAAAATCAAAAATGTGTTTATGTCAGTGCTTCTTGTGGCTCTCGGCTCCACTGAAGAATCACCATAAATCTTAAACAAACAGAACAAAAAACCATAAATACATGAAATTGTTCACGTCCCTGCAGCAGCTGCTCACTCACCTGGAGGAAGTCGTGTGTTTTGTTGGTTCATGTCGGGTTCAGCTCTGTGTGGGTTTTGTTAAAGAACAGCTGTGAAGAAAATCACCAACTTCATCCTTCA
>JAPXVT010235120.1:0-10622 GCA_029823135.1 Acanthurus reversus | reverse complement strand
GTCCACTGAAAGACAGATATTTACCTTAATTTGTGCTCTTCAGTGATCACTTAATAACTGTATCTTTATGTCAACATTAGGCCTCTAGTGTTGTGGTTATAAACTGGCTGTAACAGCTGCAGCAGTGTTTGTTCTCTGTTCTCCTCACATTTACTCGCCTACAGCACATGGCTGCATGTGTTGATCCTGATTTGTAGATGTTATAAATATCTAACTTACTTTCCCCATCACCTGAACAGCCTCTGGACAGGACACACACTGAAAGTCCTGTAACATCATAGTTATACCATAAGAAAGATATATAAGAAACCCACTGTTAGCTCCAAGATAGTATAATTAAAAATGTGAAGTGATACATTTAAAAAAAAGTATGAAGTAGGATAAATAAATTATTACAAGAGATAGGCCCGCAGAAAACTCTGATCAGGGACATATTTTATAAATATTTTAAAATGTAACATTGTTTATTATTATGGGACAGCAGATCCACTCATTGTCAGACTGACATGCTGCTTGCATTGCCAACAGAGTCAGGTGATAGAAGAGCCCATTCTCTGCCTGCTTCAGGCAGAAAAATGTATCACTCAAAAACAAGTTTTTTACCTAACATACAAGCTTGAGTCTTTTCACCAGCCCAGACTGCCAAACCACACTGTTGTGTAAGGTCTCATCCTTGATTGTGCAAGCAACACGTGTTAGTCAACACAGATGGCTTTTGTTTGTCAAGCCATGGCAACATGTCCCTGAGCTGTTAATAACTTGTATAAATTTGCACTTCTACTATGAAGGCTGCTACAAAGTACCGAAACAGACATTTTGCATAACTGTGTTAATAAGTCACACAAATGTGACTTCCAAGCAGCTGCACTGCTAATTGGATGTGTAAAGTTTTCCAACTGTACATGTGAGAGTCTGACGGATCTGAAAATATTTTCTACAATGTTGGGGTAGATGAAAGACAAGTTTTCCCTTATACTGATCCTTATTACATTAATCTGCCCTTCACTTTAAGGTGCAGCAAACTCCAACTTCCTTCTTTCTTTTCTCTGAAGAGATGAAGCATTCAGCTCAAGATCATCATACATGTGACTCACATAAAATGTGGGAGTGAAAACTCACAAATAAGCTGACCTGACAATAGAGTCACTGCAATGACTGTAAAAAGCTCAAGACCATAAAAGGGTGTAGCCAAGAGGAAAAAATGAATAATGATCTCTTCCTGAATTTAATGTTTTCAAATTGTTTAAATTTAACCCCAACTTGCGAAACCTGATTAAAGTAAGAATTATATCATTTGCAAATGTTGTGTTTACTGACAGTTGTTTTATGGAGTGTTCCTGGGCTCATTTGTGATATTTTTTACATAATAATGTGTTTTGCAAAGTGGTGAACTTGCTCCATCCTTGCTGTGAATGGCTGAGCCTTTCTACAGAGCATCTTTCATAC
The DNA here is from genome assembly GCA_029823135.1 of Acanthurus reversus. NCBI lineage: Eukaryota > Metazoa > Chordata > Actinopteri > Acanthuriformes > Acanthuridae > Acanthurus > Acanthurus reversus. The sequence continues at coordinate 9,176 of JAPXVT010235120.1, read as the reverse complement.
CTAATTATGATACTACTGTTAAAAACATGTTGCTAGGTCTGTATTCAAAAAAAGCTTATATTTACAAAAAACAATGAAGTTGTAAAAAGTAAAACATTAAATATACTGTCTTTATACAGTCAGCAAATGATCACATTCTGTTTTATGTATATTTTACACAGCAGCCTAATGTTTTTTGGAATAGGTATTGTCATATAATGCTATTAACATTAAAGCTGTAAATGTGCTGTACAGTTTTGCTGTGCCTCTGTGGATCAACACATAATTTATGTTGAGACAGAAAACTTTAAGACAAAGCATCCGGCAGGAGTGTAGCCAGTGAGTTGCTGGGCTGCAACTACATTTCATCTAAACTAATCATTGATTGTTTTCTGAACTGTTTAGTCTATACGAAGTAGAAAATATGTTCAAAGCCCATCAAAACCTGGCATGTCTTCAAACTGTGATACTCTTAAAAACTTTTTTTTTTTTTTACATAACTCAGCCTGGCCACAACAAAAGCAAATTAAAAACTGACTGACTTGACAGCTCTTATCTCCTCCTAACCTTGTGGTGGTGTAGGCCATAAGCCAGCACAGCCCCTGTACCAGCCAACAGCCCTGCCAGGGCATGTCTCCAGCGGGGCCCGTGGACACGCTGGTATGACCTCTGATCTTCACTGCTGCCACTGCTCCAGAGACGAACTGCGCACGATGCCACAGCAGGTGCCACCTGATGCCTGTGAAATGAGAAAAAAACAAACAAACAAAAAAGTCTCAAGGAAACCTGTGTGTGAATTACTACACCATTTTGGTGTATACACAAATTGTAAGAACTGAAAAACTGTACTAGTCAGGTTATGTTGTTCACAAAAAGTAACAGAAATGTCTTTAAAAGTCAGCTGCATTTGTTACGTCGCTGCTAGAGTTATTGGTTGTAGCATGCTACATTAAACTGAGACTTTTGACTGGGTGGAGCAGACCACGCTTAACTACTCTGTCAGTTGCAGGCCAAATAAAGTCCAGCACATAAAATGCCTGTAACATTACGTGTAATGAAAGGCTGTGTTGTTACAGTACTGTACCTTCGAGTGTAGAGAGGGCAAAACCGAGTCAGGCTGTGGCAGCGTCTGAGAAAAAGCATTGCACAGATGTTCTGGAAAAAAAGTTCACAGTGAAAGTGAGATAAGCGAGGTTGGCAAGTGTAAGTGAGGGGACTGCACAGGGCCCACAGGATATAAAAATCTGGTTCACCGTACTGCTGTCCGAAGAGAGACACAGAAGTATCCTCAACCACACCACCAGACTAAAGGAACTTATTTATGAAATTATTAAATATGAATACATTCTTGCAGTTTTCTGTTTTTAGTAGTGGCATATGGGGACTACTAACTGCATTTCATTGTACAACCTTGTACTGTAAAACGATTTTTAAAAGTATCTTGAATCTTTTTAACTTGAAATATAACTAAGAACCAAAACAAAACAAAAACAGTGAATTACAACCTGTGGAGTTTCAACTGTTCCTTCTTTCTTTTTCTCAACAGATTGTGATGAACATAAGGGTGCACACAGCAGCAGCAGCATAGGACACGTTTTAAAAATGCAAAACTGCAACCACTGCACCATCGTCTGAATTCATAGAGGGTTTTCTGGTTTGTCTGTCTATAAAAGCAGTTTCGTAAGTTTTTTGCTGGTGACTCCCTGAAATCGGAAACCTTAGGTGCATGACAACCCTCATACTGGTAGGGAATATCTGAACTGCAAACAGTTTAACAACATATTAAACTTTGCTCCTCAGAGAATTTTATTTTCGTCATTTCTAGAGTCCTAAAGGGGAATAACCACCTAGTGTTTCATATGAAAGGAGCAAAGATCACAGAGCTCTTAAAATGAAAATAATCTTTTTTTTTTCCAGAGACCATTTTTTCTCTTCAAACACTTTATGGCCCCTCAGATAACTTATTGCTTTTGCCTTTCATATTATTTAACAGAACAGTTGAAGCCTTGTCAGAAGGTCTTACATGTGTTTACAATGACCACTGTAGTTAAACATAAAATATGTCTAACTAGGGGAAAATGCAAAGTCAAAGCATGCGTGAGACCTGTAACATTCCTACTGAACACAGTCACGGCCAACTACGCGATAGCGAATAAAAACAAACATGGAGCCGTGTGTGTGCATTTTTAGAAGGCTGCTTACAGTCTAATATACAGAGCTTTTGCTCACCAAACCTGCTCTTTCTTTACAGCAAACAAGCTGCTGTTAAGATGACCGACTGAACCTTTGAACCCCCTAAACGGTACTGACCTGACCAACCAGGACTTCCTTCAGCCTTTAAAATGAGCCAACCAGCTCAGGGGGAGTGAACAGAGGAGAGGAGGGGGAGGCTTCACTTCTGCCAAAACGTACACTTACAGTAAGCACTGTCATTTTGTACAGCAACGGACTGAAAAACATTACCAGTTATTTGAAAAGGGTAATTTTACAGGACTCAGTCATCTTCTGTTGACATTACCCTGACATTTCAACAATTAAAAAAAGGTATGACGTGATAACGGCTCCAACCTGAATCAAAGAAAAAAAAAAAAACAAACGTCTCTAAACTTGAGAAAACATCTTTGGGCGGGGCTGTTTTACGAGAAGCACTCTCTTAAACACAACTTGGGAGATAAAGGCCACAAAGTTCACCTAACCGACACTAAAAGCACACTCTTCGCTTGTAAATAAATTACCGTGATATAAAACAATGCGTGAGAAACTGCATGGTAAGAAAACTGATTACTTACAATCCCAAACTAAATGACAGAGAGGATGTGAAGGAGCTTTGCTTTATCAACCAAAGCAGGCTTTTATCTTATCAGCAGTGGTCATTAAGATAAACCTGGATTATTTTACACCAGCTTTCACTGTGACAGCATGCCAGCCAGCAGCCACAGGAGTGCTTACAACTCTGAGGGATGGTTATCTTTCACTGTTTTATGTAAACTATAATATAAAGTCGTCTTCCCATAGCTGAATTAAAACACTGCCATGACCTCAACAGCCTTACTCAAATCTATGCAAGAATAATTCACTGTTAACAAAAAAGTCACTGTAAAATTTGAATGGGGGTCTAAATGGTTAGAAACGTCTCATTATACACCAGGTAAAGTGAATTTTAACACTGAGGTTACAACTGAACACATGACAAATTAAAACTGTAAGCCAACTAGAAAATGTGTCTGTCAGTTTTCATTTAGGACAAGATCCCTCATAAATAAATATAGTACAACTTTATACTGAGGACTTTTACCTCTAAAATAATGTCGTTGTTTTTTAAACTTATAACTTGACTTAATCTAATTAAGGATGTCACATTTACACTGAATTGGTTCATTTTAATTTCACCGTGAGTTTTACAAACGATCTGTATTTGTGGTGCACAACAGGGACTAAGCTTTGTATGTGAACTCACTTGAATGACTAAACGTATTATTATGTTGACGATATTTGCCCTGCACATAGCTGCAACGTTAGAAATTATAAATAGGCTTAACGTTACTCTGCTTACGGCATGTTATTGTCGTGTTTTTGAAAGTACTTCGGCCATAACTGCAACCTAATAGGTGTAAAAGCTGCTAAATTTACATCCTCTTGAAAGCAGTGTGTCCTTGGTTGCCTTATGTGTCTGTTTGGACTCTGAGAAATCGCCTCAAAGGCTCACGAGGAAAACGATAACGTTACAAATAGAAGTAGAAAAAATATAGTTAATTTTCTTCACTGACTTAACACCTTATGTTAACATTAGCTACTATGACAGCTAGGGCAGTGCAGATGTAAACACATTTGAGGTCACGTTAGGCAGTTCAAATGCATAGCTCAGCTATACATACTAATACATACTCAGTGTCGAACAAAGAAAAGTTAGGCTGCTAAATATTACGATTTGAAGAAATCAACGTTGCTAGCTAAGTGTAAATCTGACGTTGCGGCACTTCGTCATCAGCATCATCACCCCAACGGCTATCTAACGTTACCTTTGCTAAACCCAAGCTAACGACTGATAGCGAACCTGTCCGACTCTTTCTCATAGATAATGTAGTCAGGGTTGTTTTCTGTTTTTTTTTTTTTAACAAACCCAAACTATCGGTGAGTTACTCACTGCTGCTGTGGCAGTCGCCTGCTTGTGTTCAGATGGTCTCCACGACGTACAACCGACACAGGCTGTGCAGCTCTGCAACGTTAAAAACGTCGACCGAGTAGTGTTCAAGACAACTAGGCGGCTGCTCGTTGACGTCCTCTCTTTCAAGACCAGTCAGACAAGTATGTCACACGCCCAGCATCATTACGAAAGGATTGTGAAAGGATTTAACACAGTTAAACGTTTTGACAAGATGGCCTTTAGTGTTATCTTTGAGGAAATAATTTTATTGATGCTAAATAAATCGTTTACTAAACTTTATAACTCCACTTCTGAACGACTTTTGGGTTGTCAGGATGTGAAAACTCCTTCTGACAATTGGTTTAATTGGCTTGCTCAGAAAATTGTGTTACAAAATATGAAACAAGCTTTTATTAACAATTATAGCTGCATTATTACAAAATATGAAAGATTATATATAAATCTTTGGAAAGTGGTGTTAGTGTCTACAAATAAGGGGCCTCAGAACCCCTTAAAGCGCAACTAAAACCCTAAACTACTTTTTTCAGCTGAAACCCAATGCAAATAAATATATAGTAGTGTTTTTGATTGATTTGGGTCTAAATCTGGACATAAATGTGCATAGCAACTGCACTCTACCTGGTTGAAACCTTAGTTATGAGCATGTGACTTGTCAGGCAATTTGATTTAATTTGTTTGTGAATATGAATCAATTATAGATGTAGCTATATATCACAGTACATTTTTGCACCAGCAGGTTAATACTACGGAAGCTGAGAGCGGCTGTGGTTGCTACTATCTTTTTTCATTCTGTTTTCTTGAGATCACAAAAAAAAAAAAAAAAAATAATTCTGCTATCATGGGATAACGGCTTTTCCCCCGTAATAACAGGATAAATTTCTACGTTATCACAAGATAACAAGGCTCCTTTTCCGTTATTACAGCATAAATAAAGCCCATTGTTTTCTCTTTTCTAATAATTTTTTATCACAGATACATGTCACATAACAGAGTATCTATTGAGTAATGCATCTGACTATACTTTAAAGGAGCTATACGCAGAATTGATTCACCACTAGTGGTCGCAATTCTTTATCAGCTTTACACCAAACAAACCTGCGTGTCAGCCACACCTCCCATTTGCCCAGGCTCTCCACCTGCCCCACCTCCTGTTCTCAGCAGTCCCCCTGCTCAGGAGAGGAAACAGGCTCGCTAGCGGTTAGCATTAGCTCGCTGTCTACCACATCTTCTTGATGATAATTTGATGTTATTTCAAGTGAAAAACCTTCCAATTGTTTCTTTTTACAAACCATAGCAAGTTTGAATCTCAATCTCAACACAATATAACAACATATATGTAATTATTTCACAGTTTATGATGTTAGCCGTGCTAATTGTTGGCACTAGCTCCAGCCAGACCTGTAGTCTCCTTCTTGGGCAACAAGAGTGGCCAGAGCCCTGCTTGTGGTTAGCATTAGTGCGGCTGTCCCCCTTATCTACTCGGTTACAATGTGATGTTACTTCAAGCAAAAAACATCTGGTTGTCTTTTTTCACGAAGCACTGTGAGTCGGAATCTCAACCACAACACAATATAAGAGCGTTTATGTGATTTTTGAATAGCTTATGATGTAAGCCCTGGCACTTGTCTGTCTGTAACGTTAGCCGGTCCTGAGTTAAATATAAAAATGTGCTCGGCTGCTCCTCACTCGCTGTGGCGTTTTATAAAGGGGGTGAAGGCTAATGGTTACAAAGGGAGGAGCTTCACATAAACTAACATGAACATGTGGCCGTTGCTACCAAAACAAAGAAACTGAGAAATTCAGTATCAACACACAGAGGGCGTGTGATGTCACTCTCCCTTCTAAATGTCAATACTCTATTAGTTCTTTACAGAGCAAAATATGTTTTTCCTGAAATCTAATAAGGCTGAATTTTGTATTTAGCTCCTTTGATCAAGGTCCAACACAGGCAGAAATGGACCGCGTCTTTCTGTAAGAGATAACATTCAGATCAGCACTTGTCATTTAAGGAGAAGCCTTAGGGTTGGGGTTGGTGACTCATTTTGGGTCCCCAACCTAAGTTTGCAAAACACTGAGGTTTGAATAAAACATGACATTGTCAACAGATAAAACTGTTGTTGATAAAATACAGAGACCAGCAGCAGCCTTCTGTCTAGACTGCATGGTGTTCTGCATAAACCTCACACATTTTAGTATCTGCATGCTATAAATCTCACCCCAAACAGACCGCTACGTAAACATAAACATAAATCAGGTGAAAAACAGTAAAAACTTTTAGTTAATGTGTCTTGCTATTTGAAGAAACATTTCTCCATTTATTGTACTTTAGAGCCTCAGTCCTCTTGCTGGCTAATCTCTTGGCAAAGAAAGTCAGTGATGAAATCTTTATCAGTAAAACTTTATTGTTCCTGCCAACTGTTGGCGCATAGTTGAGTGTGTGTGAGTTGTGTATTAGACTGTCAAAGGTGTGAGTGTGTAAATATTACAATTCACCACAAATACTGTATGTCCCGCTACTGCAGGAATGCGGATGTGGTAAAACTGTCAAATCAGCAGCAAGAAATACAATAATGAGATGTTACACAATCAGAAGAAATATCGAAATGTTTCAGGTGTGACCAACTTGTTCACAAAATTAAATCATTTGTTCCTTCAAAACTAAATGCTTTGTGTCAAATGTTGCCACTTTTCTGTTCAGGCATTCTCCTGTGTGAATTTTTCTGTTTTCTCACATTTATTTTTCTTCTTAAAGAAATCTCATGAGCTGCATTAGTTGCTGCCTGTTGCAGTCTTTTTGGCAGACAAAGGAAATTATTTTCTTTGTAAAAAATTTGGCACGCTAATTTTTTTAAAGAACTGCATGCATGATTTGATTATTGATAAAGGTTACACCGTTCACCTAAGCTACATCTATGAAGAAATAACTTTGAAGAGGAAGATATATGGACAGAATGTCACATCTTGAAGATATTTCACACTGATGGTTTTCCTTTGGAGAGCAGCAGGAAAACTGACTTCACAGGAACATTACAAATTCAGCTCAGACTTTGACCAAAGCAAACATGTTGCCCCACTACAGCAGAAGTACCACAGGTCTTCAATTCAGTTTCCTCTATTTCACTGCATTAATGGAATTTGTCAAAAAACATTTACTCAAGGACCTTACCTAAGTAAAATTTTGAGGTACTTTACTCAAATATTTACAGGTTATGCCACTATCCACCACTTGTCAGAGAGAAATACTGTACATTTCACTCAACTGCACATCTGACAGCTTTAGTTAAAAGTTTTTAAAATTGATATTTCGTTTAACAAAGTAGTCGTAGTTGTAGGATGTAGTGTAGTTGTATCTCCTTGTCACATTTCAGATGTACAAGAGTTGTCAGCAGTTCCACCCAAGAGACATTTCCCCCAGACTTCATCAAAATAACTATTTCAGGCCCAAAAGATTTATCTGGTGACCCTTTTGCAGCATCCAATTCAGAGGTTTGGGACCACTGGATTAAATTAGCTAACTACATAAGTGCAGTAAAATGCTGCCTAAACATGTACAAATATTAAAAATCTTATGTCAGAAGAGACACTCAGTGTACTTTTACTTCTTTGAGATCTGAATACTTCCTCCACCGGTGTTTGTAGGGGTTTATGGCTGAAATGATCCTCATGTAAGATGCAGAATGTTACAGTAGAAGCGTTTGGATTTGACCACTTGTGTGTGAAACAGGCTGGGGTTTCTGTTCCTCTTGTTTAAACTTTGCCAGTGTGAGCTTTGCCATGTTTGAGCAATCCAGTCAAAACACAACCTGTGGGTCATATTGAGTTGCTATGGCAACAACAGACTCACTGGACTGTACTGTCTGTGTTTTGGTGACAGTATTTCCAACATCCTTGGTATGCCCTTTATATTTCAATCTCAACAATGCAAACTTTGCTTTGAACATTGATCTTTTGTCTTGTGGTTTTGATATGCAGGTAATACGGTTTTATTATTATTATCCATGTTTGTCCATTGGTCTTCGTGCCCTCTGACACCTTCACATGAAGGACACCGTGTGAATGAACCAGATCATCCTGTTGATCTTCGAAACATATTTTCTGACAAAACAGATCTGAAAGTCTTCTCCCACACATAAAGTCAACATTCAGCACTGCAGTTAAACTTGCACACACCTTAAGTGCATAGGTATTTGCAGTAAGGGTGTGCATTTGGGTGCAGACATACATGAGAGCGGTAAATGTCACTTATGACATATAAAATGATTTTTAATTTGATGGGGAGTTTTGGTTGACATGTTAGTTTGAAGCCCTTCATTTGCACTCACATGTAGTTTTTACATTTTATATGTATTTTTTGTAGTTTATATAATCTGTTATTGAACCAAGATGAGACAGTCCTTTGCAGAACATGTTAATATTTGCCACTGTAGGCAAACTGTCACTTTACAAAGTAAAACCCAGAATATTTCTCTTGTAGTCTGTCACTCTTTGGCACTCTAGCACTACCTGTTGGCACACTGTATTATCTCGGCAGCATAAACATTTAAGATATTCTTGCTTGTCTCTCAGTTAAAAATTAAACATTTATTTTAATTATTTATCATCTTTTGTTTGTTTGATAGCCACTTTGCAACACTGGTTTAAAAAGTGTTTTTCTGGTGTAGCTACTTATTTTTGTCCCCACATAACAAGCTCTGTCCAGTCCTTGTCATAAACTATGACGAGTGATCCAGCCTTGTGAATTTCTGACGTTTCCACTACAAACTCTCCATGAGCTGCTTGATAACTAAGTGACCTATGTATTTATGCCTGACAGCTCTCGTTTATTTTTTCTTTAAAAAAATGGAAAGATGACACATCAATATCTACTAAATATGACTGTATGTAAGGTTGAAAAGCCTGACAGCATTCATAAGGACTTAACATTTAGTTTGACAAGTCTATTAATCCACTTCTGGTACATATGATATAAAAACATAGGACTTATATACAGCATAATTCATCAACTGAAACGTGCCGCTCTTAATTGCTGAGA
>JAPXVT010234497.1:0-10624 GCA_029823135.1 Acanthurus reversus | reverse complement strand
TAGAATTAAATTTTAAATCTGTTCTTCCTTGGACCAAAGATCTGCCTCACTTCAACAATAAATATCACTAAGACGACCACAGAAATTGCAGATGAGGATTTAATACACAGAAAATTGACATTATTACCACTGACTCTGACTTCCCAACACAGTCACTTTTGTTAAATAGTGATCAAAGTTAGTTTTAAAGGTTTGTGTACATGGACATAAATTTACGAGTCAGAGGGAGAAAGTCAGATGTATAGCTGTTATACAAAATGTGACCCTGGGATTCCACTGGATGCGTGTGGGTTCCGGAACAGCTGCGTTGCGTGTCCGCTCCGTGCTCTGTCGTCCGTCAACACTCACCAGCTGCGTTTTTAGCGCGGCAAACAGCTTGAGTCGTGAGCCTATGAGATTTTGCGGTAATTAAAAATATAACATACGACCACAGTCTCTGAGAGCCTCTGATCTGTTGACTTCAGGCTGCGAAGGCTTCAGGCTTCAAGGCTTCAGCTGTGACGGAGTCAGAAGGCAACGCACCCGCAGCCAGTGGAAGCACACATATTGACTAGAATTGAAACGAATCAGCTCCGCCGCTGTACTGGAGCGCAGACGCGAAGCAAACGCATCTGGTGGAACTTAGGGGTAAGACTCTCACAGGGGAATCCAGACAGACTCCTGTTTTTAATCAACATTTAGGTAAACATAGAATGCCAGTAAGATCTTGGACAAGTCTTGTTCAGAGGCAGTTGTTTTCATGGCTGAATTGCTACAAAGAAATGAAAGAGACAAGGAAGTTACTTTGGCCAAAGGACACATGGAATAAACATTAGACCACTGATAATCTATACCTTTATGAAACCAAATTAAAAAAAAAAAAAGGTTACGAACTCCTTGTCTTTGTTAGACGCAGAGAATGCTGTACTAACGGTGTCAGCATATGTGGTTCCCAACATAACACATGAAGGATGAGGTTTGATAATGAGGATGATTTTAGCGATCTGTACAAAATTAAACTGACACCCTTATCAAGCATCCTGCAGCCACATGCTATACCATCTAGTTTGTGTTTCCCTGGACTGCTATTTTTCAATTTCACAGAACAAATAACAAAAATCACACCTCTACGCTTTGACTGAAAAGGAGTGTGGTCTCCACAATCGCCTGGCCCGAACCCAAGTAAGATGGTTTAGGATGAGTTGTACCACAAAGTGACGCAAAAGCATCCAACAAGCGTTTAGCATTTTCTAAGAACTCCTTAGTGACTTTTGGAAAAGCATGCTGACAATGTGCAAAGCTGACATTAAAACAAAAGTTGGCTAGAACACTTTTTTTCTTACCACAAAAACTACTTGTGATTTTTTTATGGTTTCTGATGGCTTTAGTATTAGCACAAAAAACAAAAAACAAAAAATAAAATAAATAAAAAAAAACCACTGACAGAACGGGAGTGTGCAAACTTTTGACAGGTAAGTAATGTACATTCAAATATGTGAGATATCTTTATGTTGCTGTGTTGTTATAGTTTGGCTTGAAGCAAAAACCTAAATAACAAGTGCCATCAAGTTTTACTGTAATTCTATTGTCTTTCAACTATATTGCTGTTAAAAAGAGTCAGCAGGGAGTTTGGTAACTCAATGATATTGACAAATGACTGTACTTTTTAGGGTACCTTTTTTCATTTCAGAATGTATTTCAAGTGAAAATCAGAGTGACTTTCTAAATGTAAATTGTTATTTTATGTTTCCCTGCATACAGTTTTCTGTGTTCTTTAAGTGTGTGATGATTTATCTAAGATATGTCATCCAGTACATCACAAAACAAACACATTTACAGCTCACATTTTTGAAACAGCCCGTTATGTCACCAGTGGCTCTTTACCCAGGTCTGAGTGAGTTGTGTTACATCAGTAAGGATAGTCCAGCCAGATATCTCAGGACAGACAATGGGGGCTGGTTTTGGTTAATTTTTGGCCAAACTGTCAGCTGACTCGCAGAGCTCCTGTATATAATGGGGAAGTTTCAGACAAGCAGTCTGCAGCAAAGAGGACTTTAAGGTGAGCATTGCACTTGATTGAAATTTGCAAATATTTTTAATTTGACTTTAACTTTAGATGTTTTCGACATACATTATTTCAAAATCAGATTTGAAAGTTGAGCTTTGAAGACATGGTGGTGTAATGTATAATAATTGCAAGAGTAGAGCTATTTAGAAGCCAAACCACATCGGTGCGTCCTCTTTATTAAAAGACAGTGAACCATTATCTAGTGTCCACTTGTTATTCCTTCAAAGAATCTGACTGTATTATTAAATACATCTATGATCCTCTGCAGTTGAACTCGACTAACCTTGTCTGGTTTCCCTGGACAGGCTCTAAAAATGCGAGGGATCTTTGCTAGTTGTGCAGTCACAGCGCTGCTGCTTGCTGCAGCCTGGGCAGACCATCACGCACACCATCACAACCATGGCGACTCCCAAACTGGTGAGGGGGGACAACAAAACTGCCGTATACTGTCCCCTCCCAATGCTGACTTTGCCTTTAGCCTCTACAAAAATCTAATTGCCAAGACTGCTGCTGGAAAGAACATCTTCTACTCACCGACGGGCATCTCCACCACCCTGTCCATGCTGTCTGCAGGGGCTGGCGGTGAAACCCACAGGCAGCTGTTGTCTACCTTGGGCTACGGCGATCTCACTCAGGCACAGATCAATGAAGCGTACGAGCATCTACTCGAAATGCTTGGCCACAGCCAGAGAGCGCAGCAGTTGGTTGTTGGCAATGCCGTGGCAGTACGTTCCGGGTTCAGTCCTCTGGATTTGTTCCTGAAGGACGTACAGCACTTCTACTCGGGTGAGATCTTCAACGTTGACTTTACCAAACCTGCTGAGGCTGAGGCTGAGATCAACAAATTCATTGCGGGTAAAACACAGAATAAGATCACTGACCAGGTGAAGGACTTGGACCCTGCAATGGCCATGGTGCTGATCAACTTTGTATACTTCAGAGGTATGTAGGACATGCATACAGACAGAAGCTACTGATGAACACAGAGACACACCATGTATGCAAGTTCAGGTTCATGTCACCTTGCATAGTTAGAGGCGCTCATGGACAGAGCATGCCGTGAATATGTCAAATATAGTCACCATGATCATTTGAGCTTACATTCAGACACACATTGCTTTCTTCTTTTCATCTGCTGCACACAGGACAGTGGGAGAGACCCTTCAATAGTAACCTGACTCACAAGGGAGAGTTCCATGTGGACGAGAACACCAAGGTTGAGGTTGACATGATGAAGAGGACAGGCCGATACGACTTCTATCAGGATGCTGACAACCACACCACTGTCATCCTGTTGCCCTACAATGGCAACACCTCCATGATGATCGTCTTGCCTGACGAAGGCAAAATGGAGGAGGTGGAGGGCTACATCAGCAAGGAATACATCAGGCACTGGCACGACTCACTCTTCAGGAAGTAAGAGATGAATCTAATTTTAATTAAAATTTTTTGGTTGGAACCAAACGATCAGATATATTTGGTTTCATCCAAGTGTAGATGTTTAGTTAGCTTAAACTGAACAAACATGCTGTAAATCGGTGGTTTATTCCCATGATTCTGACGCTGTTGATGTTTTGTTTCCTCAGTTCTGTGAGTTTATGGCTGCCAAAGTTTTCCATCTCTGCTGATGCCTCACTGGATGTGACACTAAAAGAGCTGGGTATCACTGATGCTTTTGGGGACACTGCGGATTTCTCTCGTATGTCTGAAGACATCAAGCTCAAACTCTCAAAAGTAAGGAGGCAAACATGCCCTCACATTTGTTTTGTTAATAGCAAAGTTTAAAGAAATAAGCCTATTTCATGACAAATTCACATGGAGGAACATTAAGGTGAACACAATTCATAGAATCGATTAGATGTTGCAGAGATCCTTTGGTAGCTTAGAGCCTAAAGTTTTCCTAGACCTGCTCTCTAATTTGAACATGACACTAACTGCCTCCTCCTGGTTCCTCCACAGGTGTCCCACAAGGCTGTTCTGGCTGTGGATGAAAAAGGAACTGAGGCAGCAGCCAGCACCGTCATAGAGATCATGCCCATGAGTATGCCGGAAACCATAAAAATCGACAGACCCTTCTTGGTCTTTATTCTGGAGCATTCGACTAGGAGCATTCTCTTTATGGGCAAGATCAGCAACCCCACAGCCGTGTAAAAATACTAGGGAAATTAATGTAACATCTGTTTCATTTTCACCATATGAGTACGTTTTAGCAGCTTTAGGACATTTGTTCATTTTTACCTCAGCATTTGACAGCCCTACAGAGATTTCCAGTAATGTTGAGAGTATTGCAGAAATAATAAACAGAGGGTAGGTTGATGAAAAAGACAACTGATTTATTATCAGGTAACCCACATGTCTGCTCTGTCTGTCCAAATGACACATTTATTACCACCTGTCATGAACTAAGATGTGCAAATGTCTAAATACATCATGATATAAATTGTATACAGCCAACTATATGACACAAATATTAATAGGTATGTCACTTGAAACATCTGCTAACACTCTGAGCCAATGTTTTATTGTGCTATTACTGCCTGACCATTGTTCAGTATGACATCAAATAAAGAGCTGTCATGAACCAGTGGCATTTTATGTTCCATAAATCTATATATTTAGTATTTGAATTCTGTCAAATCTTCTATAGAGTTCACAAATCTGGTTATTCAAAGTTTTATTATTTCAATACCAGTGAATGCAAATTTATTGAGAAAGGGAACCAATTGTTTTTTAAGTGGAAATGAGCTTAAATGATGGCTTTGAATGCCTCTGATTTTTCTTGTATCATTTAATTTCTGTAATTATGTGATAATACTGTAAGCTCATACTCATTTAATGCAACCCCCCTACCAGGCAGCCGTTCTTAACCAGTGCTGCATTGAGTGATCTGTGTTGCATCAGTAACGATAGCCCTGCCAGATATCTCCTGGCACAGAACAGAAAAAGGCTAATCTTTGTGAATATTTAATAGAACTGTCAGCTAACTCTCTTGGATCAATTGTGTGCAACGGTGATGTTTCTGCTAAACGCAGCAGAGAGGGTATTAGTGATAAATATGGCTCTTAAATGAAATATGCTGACTGCTTTATATATATTTCTTTTGAGATGTAAATGTCATGAGTAGAAATGAAGCTTTCAAAACGTGGAGATTAAATTGTAGATAGAATGAATGTGGGATACTGGTTAAAAGAACATCCTGTTTAAAAGATGTGGAGTCATTAACTGCTGTCAGGTTTATTGTTATAGTTTGTCACATAAGATACAGTATCCATGACAACACATTATTAAAATGAAACACTTGTTATAGAGGTATTCTTTTATAAAGTTGTTCATCATCAAATGTTTCTATGATTTACTGTGTTTTATGAAGAACCACCTCTGATGTTTTCTGTTGTATGGACACGCTTTAAAAACGTGTGGTCTCTGTGTTAGCTCTGCACAAGAAGGACTTCTGCTGGTTGTAGCTGAGGCAAACCACCATAACCTCAAACATAGCTATGAGGGAGAAATGAGCTGCTACACGCTGTCTTGTTCTTACACTGGCCTTGCCATCGGCCCTAAACATAAGCTAAATGCCAAGGCTGCTGCTGGAGAGAACATCTCGTCCGGGCATCTCCACCATCCTGTCCACACTGTCCACGTAGGTCAAACCCACAGTCCAGCTCAGACTACAGTCTCTTAAAGCGATATTTCATCACAAAACTACTTTTTGTGTATCAATTACTCATCCGTAGATGTATTGATTTGAAGAATATATTTTTTTCCTCCCAGCATTGTTGTTCCACTGTAAACATAATGTGAGTCACTCACTTAAGCTGCTTTTGCTGGCAGTTAATGGTGATACAGTTTCAAAGCATCAAAACCATTAAAAAAAAAAACGTCCATCCCAAACTCTTCTTTGTCATGTGGTAGGCTAACACTGTCATTTTGGCAAAAAGGTACTAAATACGATGACGTCGGCTTCCTCGCAGGTGTGCAGGCCAAGTGTGTGCAGGCAAAAATGAAAGAATGAACGAATGAAATGGCTGGTGCAGAGGGGAGGACTTTCAACAGTTTTTGGTAGAGCTGTACTTAATCAAGCCGGAGTACACTGACAAGAAACTTTGACAAATGGATGCTGATAGAGAAGAGGCAGCAAGAGTAACAGCAGCACAACTGCAGGAGCAAAGCAGGACTGGGGGTGCTGGAGATGTTGGGCCATGCCTACACAGCTGGAGTGCTTTTGTTGTGAAGAAAGTGAGTTGTTTATGCCATGTCTGGAAAACTTGGCTGCACATGCGTGAGGTAGCAGTGATATGTTGGATTTAGTGACCTTACCTTTTTAGCCGAAATAACAGTGTTTTGGAAATATCGAGCCTACGACACATTGGGATACTACACTAGTGAGATCCCAAACATCCACCTTCCAAAACCAGACGACGTTAGAAAGAAGGAGTGAAGGACCTGAACCCTGCCAAAGTCATGATGCCAATTAACTATGGCTTCTTGATAGGTAGAGAAGTAGCCTAAAGTAATTGCTAAACTCCATCTGAACGTGTCAAGACACTGTATAAAAATAGTCTAACAAATTTAAAGGTATCTATGATATCTGTGGAGCGTATTACAACATTTTAAAACACATCAAAGAAAGTATGCTCTGACATTACAACAATACTTTCATTTCCCCTCATCTGTTATCTCATACAGGACTTGAACGAGACATCTCGCTTCTGTCTCACCTCTGTGTGGAGTCGCATGCTTAACACCGATCAGGCACTTGTAGGACGATGGTGAACAAACATTTCAATTGTCCTGGAAACAGGAGTTTAGTTGGATGGCAATAGAAGATGTGGGCGAAACTCTTGACTTTGTTTTGCACAGGTCTAAAAGCAGGGTAGATAAAATTGTGTTGTTTTCAAAGGTGAATCAAGTTTCTGAAGAGCGTTGCTGGAGTACCACAAGAGCTGATGGCATCCTTCGCTGCCAGTGATGGCTCAGCTTGACTTGGTCTGCACGGCATAGCAGGGATTTGCATTTCTATTGGAACAAGGCTACCTGCATGAAGTTGTGTCTTTAACTGATGACTCACTTGTCTTGAGTCGATCATTATTTTTGCTGCAAGTGTTTTTCCATCACACAGCACGCAGGCATTGTCTACATGTCGGAGGTGAGCTGTTTGCAACGTCGGAGGTGAGCTATTTGCAAAGTGCAGAAAGAGCCGCTTGTCTGCTTCTCTTTACCTAACATCTCATTGTCTCTTTCTGCTTGTGCTCTTCCTCCCTGCAGGATTTGTAGGCTGGTTCTTATTCATGTATAGCTGCTAACAAGGCTCTGCTAATTTGGTGACAAACACATTTTAATGTTCTGTAAATTTTTCATAATGAAAATCTGTTATTTTGTTATTTACAGCTTTTATTATGAAAAAGCAAAATAAGGGAAGGTTGTGTTTGCATCTAAACATGACTCCTACACAACTGAGAGCGAACATGATGAAACATTAAATAAAGCAGAAATCTGAGGTACAAACAGGGACACAGGAGAGAAACTAAACGTCAGACCACAGAGATTTAGAAGCTACAAAAGCACTGAGACCTGAACACACAAGCTTTTAGAATTGTCTTTCTCTCTGGTCTCCTGCACAAACATGAGTTGAAAGTACATACTTGTTTTTAGAGAGAGAAAAGGGGGTCCTCATTGATTGGATGTGGTTGGCGAGATGCCACTGTAACCCACTTTGAGGCAGGTCTCGTGCACTTTGGCCCCACTCAACACATTATCTATTGCTGGTGTGGCTTTGCATTGGCATTTGACATGAGTAAACTGCCATTACAAACACAAAAAAGTGCCCCTGGAAAAGCCCCCTAAGAAGGCTGTTGATGACAACAAGACCACTTAAAAAAAAACATGGCTTTTTAACAGTGGTGATCCCAGGTTCTGAGGGGCTGAAGTATGTGGACTACCCCCCCCCTGCTCCCACCAATCTCCTACACCACTGAACTGCTCCTCAAAATGTCATACTTTCAATGCACTGTATAGGGCCTTCATAGATTTTAGGGGGTTTATGGCTGTCATTGCAAAATGTGCCAAAGCATAGCCATCTGGGGGCCCCCTTTCCCATTTTTTTTCATGGGGCCCCAAACAATTGCCTGGTTTGCCTGTCCTGAAGATGCACCTCTGCTTATTAAAAGATCTACATGGACCTGACAGGGTTACACGCCGGTGAGGAGGGCTCACCAGGGCTCATACCACCGTAGAGATCTGAGTCTCTTGCAGCTAAACTCTCATGTTAAAAGGACCTATTACACAGGCAACATGGGAAGCATCTTAACTCAAAAGGCCCTACACGGGTGGTGCACACCCTATGCACCTCCACCATTTAAAGTCGGACCGAGGAAAAAAAAAATCATTTGGATTCCAACTGCCTCTCTGCTTGTCAGAGAAAACTACAAAAGAAAGAAAGAAAGAAAGAAAAATATAACAACTCTCTTTGAAGAAATTAATTTTCTAAGTAAAAATGTTTTTTTTTCATCAGGAAATAAAAACTAAAATGTTGTTATTCAAGGACCTACTTGCTTGGTCACACACTGAGACCACAAGCCGCACCCTGAAATGTCTGAAATATGCAGACTTGTTTCACCTGTTGCACTGCTGTTACTTGGAAGGATCCTGAATCCCTGTAATGTTTTTGTCAGAAATGTTATGTGATATAACAGGTTTGTTAAAGAAAAAGGTTTACAGACAACATCCGTCAACAATCCACTAAGAATTTTACTAGAAGCAACAACCAAATAGCTGTGCTATTCACCTTACTTACAGTCAGCTTCATGTTGGTTTTAGAAGGAGATAGAAATTTTGTCACTGTGCTAACTACTTAGCCTCCCTTCTCAAGCTAATCCACAATGAAAAGTAGTGTAGTGGACAGGTAAGAGAAACCAGGTTCTGAATCAGTTGCTGCTCTGCAGCAAAAAGCACAAGTAGCTGCAGCAATACCAAGAGCCAAATTAACTCTGTTGTCTTTCTCACTTTTGTAGTCAGGAAAATGCTATCACAGCCTGAAGGCCAGCACAGAGAGGCTCAGAGGGAGCTTTGTTTTTTCTCAGGATGCCAAGAACTTCAGTGAGCCAGTGCCAAGAGCCCATATGATAACACTCAAGGTATCACCAGTGCTGAAGCACTCTCACTCTACTCCAGACAGTAACAGTGCATTTCACTACATATTGCACTTGTATGATTGAATATGTGACAAATAGAATTTTCATTCATGATTTGAGATTGTTTCTTTCCTCTGGAAGTGTGCAACATATACTGCCTGCTGCTTGAGATCCGAGCAGAGTACTGGTGTCTGAGCAGCAGGACTGGAGGCTCGTCACAGGGCAGCAGGATTGGAAGCTTGTGGCTGGGATGCCGTTAGTGAAGTTGGTGGAGCCAAGAAAACAGAAGGTTGCAGAAACACCCCCACAGGAGACTGCTGCAGGAAATGGCTGCAGCACGGGCACTACAGACTGCTGCAGCTCAGTAAGGGTGCTGGCTAGACGGTCAACAGGGAATCAGAAGCTGGTTTCTACTGGATCACGGATGGAGAATCAGAGGTAGGTGTCAGCCGGGCCCCAACAGAGAACCAGGAAAAGGACCAATGACTCAAAAAGATGAGATAGCGTTCAGAAAAAGTGTTTTTTAGGAGCTAGCTGTGGCAAAATTAGCTGAAAACAACTATTCTATTTCTTTCTCGAGTATTTGTAATCCTGAGACAAATTATAACCAAAGTAAATTTTTAATAAGATTAATTAGTCATAAAATGATAAATTATGAATACGAAGAAATGATCGAATGATACCATTTCAGAATTTCTATTAAGCTTGGATGAGGCTCTGCCTACCCTCTTTAAGAAAAGGGCATAATCAACGCTTTCTCTGGCATATCAAGCTCAGAGTCTCAAAGACAGGAAAGGCAAACATTTCTTCTAAGGTTTGTTATGGGAATGATAGTTCTTATGAACAACATGGGAATATGCCCACTCCACTCTACGAGCAATAATTCAGAAACAACCGCAGAACAGTGACATAAACCTCCAGAGGATGCAGAAGATGACCCTTTAGTTTGCATCACATTTTTCAAACTAGACACTGACTGGCCATTTTTTCCTCCACAGAGTCCCTCGGGGCTTTGCTGAGTGTCAGTGACAGAGGCAGAGACCACTAGCATCAATGCAAACAGTATTCCTCAATTGGCCATCAACCATCGAAACAGACAGATCCCTCTTGGTTTTCATCCTGGAGAGCTCCACCAGGGTAATTTTCTTCATGGGGAAAATCAAAACCCTACAGCCATGTTAGAGTACACATTGATCACAGGTGTCATCACAAGGATCATGTTCAATTTTAACATGAAAATATCACCATGCACACCACTTTTAATAAGCATTCTACTTAAAAATAATACATGAACTCTCCTTGAGCTCTGGAAAATTGTGAATAACTTTTTTTTTCTAAGAATTTGTAGAAAATACCCCCCTCCCCCCGCCCCCCCCCCCACCACAGAAAAAATTAGATAAATCTTAAAATTAAAACAAAACAAACAAAAACCAAACACAACAGCTGC
>JAPXVT010234407.1:0-10626 GCA_029823135.1 Acanthurus reversus | reverse complement strand
GCACCAGATTGAATATGTGTTGAAAGATGACGGCCAGGTACACGCAAGCTTGCACTGAAACAAACTCCATGTCTGTCATGCATTTGATTTTCTTATTGAGTGATCTGTGTGACTTTATAGACCGGACGTTCTTCATCTGCTCTGATACCGAAGAGGATCAGCAAGCTGAGGGTTCGCTCCAGAGACTCCCTGGTGCTGTCCGCCTGGAGCCAGTGGACTCCCTGGAAAAATGTAACCTATTGACATTATTTGAACCCAACACTGCCTGCTCCTCCTCTGTCTGTTGTTCATACATGTCTACAATGCCCTCTTGTCCTTTCCTCTATTGTTTTTCACCATGCGTTTCTGTCTGTCTCCCTACACTGATGGGCATAAGTCAAGAGTTTTGTTTAATGATAGATCAGTACAGCACACTTTTGTTATTTATTTTCAAATTGAATTTTTTGTTTTTACACCTTTTAAACATTTTATTAAACATGACAAATTAACACACCAACAGTGCCATGAAAAATTCCCCCCCAAAAACCCATCAAAAAACCAAAAACAAACAAAAAAACCCTGTACACTGATAGGCCGTTAAACGCTGCTGTAACTAATAATTATCTTTAATTGCTCTTGTCAGAGACGTGTTGATTCAGCTATGTAGTAATCCTCTTAGAAGTTGTAATTTGTGGTGTTCCCAGATCAGAATGTCCTCACTGAGGAATAATATCTGTGGTATTGTATTGCACCCATATATAGTTGGCCGACTTTTGAGACATAGATTAAAATAAGAATGAAAACTGATGTGCAGCACCTTTCATTAGACTCTCCCTGCCTCTCTTCCAACTCAAAATTGAGGTCACACGTCACAGAAAACGTATCTGACAGTTTACAGTGCTAGTATATGTCATCTGTTTCTCAACATATGTACATATTTATACAGTGTTAGGGAGCCATAACTGTTAGGATTAAGCCGATACTACAGTCATGTCCCTAGCCTCATGATGTGTATTGTAAATATTTTTGGGGGAAATAAATGAATTAAAAAAAAAAAAAATCAATAAAATGTTACATCCTTTTTAAATCTCTATTTGGCATCAGGAAAACCATTTAAAAGGCTGCTTCTTGATGCCACTTCCTGACGGTTGTGAAGCAAAAGAGAAAGCTTGGCACTGCCACAATGTCCTCTTTGAAGTAACATTTATTTTTTAAATCAATTTTCAATGAGCATGTGGTCTTAAATTAGCAGATACAAAGCATCAGGCCTTGTTGAATAATGTACAAAATCAACATGTTTTGGTGAACATCTCTCTGTATACATATATAAAGAGAGAGAGAGAGAGAGAGAGAGGTAAAGTTTAATGTAAGATACAGTCTTTACTTACTATACATAATATACTTCTTTTTCAGCATTAAGTATGGTCAACATCAGCAACCAGGACACTAACATCTTGCTGAATACTTGATTATTGAAATATAATCAAAATGGAATAAATGCTTCAGAACGATCATACAAAATTAAATAAATATAGATAAAAACTGAAAAGTGTGGTATTGAACTTTTTCAGTTCAGTCACAACAATCATGTTATTTTATATTCACAAACCAGATGAAGACATGTTTTCTGTTTTAACTGGTCTCAAGATTCATGAACAGAAATCGTTGTGCTCACTCTTCACTCACACTTCACACGCACGTGAATAGCCCAAATAATTTGTTTCAGCTAGATGGAGTGCATCATTGCAAGTGCTTCACAAACTGCATCAGAGGCAACACTTGCATACAGAGTCATGTTGAGACTCGAACTTTTCGGGTACGTTTCAACTGTAACCCATGTCTCTGTCCTCGAGGGTTTGTTTGTGTGGGCTTGGAGTAAAGCTGAACATTCAGAGCTATTCCAAATCACCTTACAGATGGACATTATAATAAACGTAGAAATACTGCAATATCACTAAAGTCATTATATGGAGTGCTGAAGCCGAAACTCTTCCACCAAGATAAGAGGATTTTAATGAGACATCCTCAAAAGACACAGTTGGAATTGGCCAGTTTTCATTTCGTGATGGTGCTCGTGTTTCTTTGGCTGATAGTAAGAACCATTTCACAATATGCCCAGATTTCCTCTCCAATATAAAATCTCTGAACTAATACTTTGTCTTGATCCTCAGAAACTGGAGGAAAAGGAAAGTGTGTGTGTTAGCAGTAGTGAAGAAGGTTTCGGATCTTTTAGAGCGTTTAAGGTGAGAATTCAGGTGTTTTAACAATAACCTCTGAGACTTAAAGTTATACAGGAAAAAAAAAAAAAAAGGAGTATGAATGTGCCACTTCCGACTTTTCTAAAATTGTGTATTTTTCTGAGCTTAACCCACAGGACTGCATTCAAGTACTTTTACTATTCAGCTCAAGAAGAAAAAAAAAGAAGCTCACCTCCATTTCAGCTTTTCACCACTTAGAAAGTTTCATTAATTTTCTGGCGAGAAAGACCTGCCACAGTCAGAAAACAGTCAATATTGCAGAGGGTTTAACATCCTGCAGATAAAATGTGTGTTTTGTCCCGAACGACCTGTTGACTTCGCCCTCAGACAGATAATCCGCACACCCTGCTGTCGATCAGTCTGGGACACCGTGTGCCAGAAAGGCTGCCTGCGAGCTCGGCAGTGACTATATCAAGTAACACAGTGAGCTGGAGAGGAAGAGAAGTTTATTAAGGAGCCCTTTTATCTTTCTTGCTGTGGAAAATCCTTGCTAGCCAAAAGATAACAGTCTTATACAAACATTTCACAGAAAAATAGTGATCCTACATGTACAGGATAAAATACAGCCTGGAATTGTGCAGCTGAGTAAAGTCCTTTGTTTTACACTGTGCCAGGAGAAGATTCCTCTCTGTAAACAGATTTAATTGGATACCTATGACTGGTTTATCTCTACAGGTGCTGTAATTATACAAGTATTATCTCAGACTAGCGAGATACTGCAGCTCTACTCATTTCATCTCTGAGTGTTCAGTGTCTTTTAGCTACTCTAGCATCGTAGCTCTAGGATGCAAACATCGGTCAGTCAGTACACCGCTTTGGTCCAGATTGAAAGATCTCAAAAACTATTGAATAGATTCCAAGGAACTTTGCTACAGATCTTTTTGGCTCCCAGAAGATGAATCCTAACGATTTTGAGGATGCACTGAACAATACTCTAACAACACCGGTAGTTTCACTTTTCTGGTTTGCCGTGAAATGTCTTGACCCATTCGACAGATGCACAATCATGATGTTTGCCGCAGCTGAGTTCTTCCCTTAAAGGGGTATTCTGGAATTGTTGACACAGTACAAAGTTTGAACAGCTCGCCGTTTCCCTGGTTAGAGTTACCAGCGACAGGAAGCTGCTGAACTGTTTACTTCCTGTTGCTTTAAGGCCAATTGAGAGCCACAAATTAAAGAAATTCAGCTGTAATTTGACCTCTAAAATTATTCTACGAACACCCCATTTTGCCTCAATAGATGTCAGCCAATGACAGCAACTTGTTTTGAGTGCACTGTGGAGGGTTTAATCATAGTTTAGTAGTGGCTACCGTTAGCTTGCTATTGGGTCCATTGACTCGCGCTAGCATTAGCATTCGCTGCAAAATGGCAAGCCATCCAACCTCCATACGGCATAAAATGAGCTGAAAATGTACTCTATCAATAGGAATAGGACTGGGTAGGTCAAAAATGAGAACCTATAAAAAATTCCAGAATACCTCTTTAACAACCTGAGATGAGTTTGCATATAGTGCCACCATGTGGTCAAGGTTTGACCTGTCCAAAGTTTTTGTTGCAAATTCGTACTTTTTGATGACGTCTAATGACTTTCCCTTTAGCGTCAGTTGCGCTTTGTGTTCACGGCTAATTAGCAAATTTTAGCATGCTAATTATAAAGCAAAACATAAATCTTATGTCTCCTTAACATCAGCTACATTGCCACTTGGTTAGTTTCCATCAGCCTGTTTTTATGCACATTTTCAATTTGTGCATAGAAAAAAAAAATTGAAATACTGCATAAAAGCTTTTACATTTGATGGAGGTAGAAAAGTTTTTTGCTTTGAGAAAAGGTAAATGCTAATAATTTTAATGGAATCAGATTCAGGGAATACAGGATGACTTTTAGAAGTAACTTAACTTAAATGTTGATCCAGCCTCTGCATTCCACCCCACTGGAGAAGCTAAGGCAGCAATGGCAGACAAAAGTACAGATGAAAACGCAATGTGTGTTTGGATTGATGAGGAAACTGCACTGCAGATTAACATTAACATTAGTTTAGATTAACATTAGTTGTTCTTTTGCAGTATATCCAATGTCTGTTGTCCACTTGGCCACACAGTTACATTTTTGTTTGAATATTCCTTCTTTTCCGTTTGTTTAGCTGCGCTTTTCAGCTAAGTCATCGCATTGCACCTTCTTCTTCTGCAGAGGTATGATGACACCTGATTGGAAATTTTGCACCATTTACTGGTTATCGCAATGAACTAACTCCTAATTTTTGCAAAACAGCGGTGGATGGAAACACACATAAATGTGCATTTCTTTTGCAGATTTCCTGCAGGTTTTGTTAAAATTTGCAAAACATTTCAATGGAAACCAGCCATTGTGGCTTGTTTGCATTCAGCCAGCCTTGCCTTCAGTTTGCGTTTAGTTCTGCCGATGTAAAAAAAACACAAGGACATTCCAGTCTGTAAACCACATACGAAGTATTGTAATTATTTTATCATGTTTCATGATAAATCAAACAATCTATCAACACAAAAAGTCATTTTGAGATTTAATTTTGTTTGAATTTAATTTGATACTTTATTGTCACGTATACATAATGTACAGTGACATGTGTTCTCTGCATTTAAGCCGTCTCTGAGGAGCAGTGGGCAGTCACAGCGCAGCACCTGGGGACCAACTCCAGATTCGAAGTCAGTACCTCGGTCAAGGGTGCTGACTGGAGAAACATTGAATGAACATGTTTTGATGGTGGGGGAAACTGGAATACCCAGAGAAAACCCACTCAGACACGGACAGGACATGCCCCAGCCGGGAATCCAATCCAGGACCTTCTTCTTATGAGGCCACAGTACTAACCACTATGGCACCGTGCCATGGGACATGTTGTGTGTATGGGAGAACCTTATACACACACACACACAGAAAACAACATTTGTTATGTTTTCGTGCAAATATCATGGCCGAATTCATTGTGAATACAGCCTGTTTGTCTGTGTCAGGTTTCTGTGACTGCTGCGTCGTCCTTTCTGCCTCTTCAGTTCGTTCATTCAGCTCCTGAACCTCTTGTTGCAGGTCAGCGTGGTGCTGTTTTAGTGTTCGATTCTCCTCTGCTTCATTTGGGTTTTTTTCTCCCCTTCATGTGCCCTCTGATCTTTTCTTGAAGGTCCCGGTATTCATCCTCTAATTCTTTCTTGTCTTGAATTTTCTGTTTCATCTCTTGAATTTCTTCCTTGAGACGCCACTTATCATGGAGAGTGTTTCGGAGCTCTTGCTGAGCAAACATACATCTTTCCTCCAACTCACTTGGACTCAACTTTCTTTCATTCAAGCGTTTCAGCCTTTGAAGTTGGTTTACAAGGATAGTTTTTTCTTGACATTGTGCCTTCCATTCCTTTTCAGCAGCCTCGTAACGCTCTATTAGAGGTTTGTAATTCTCCAGGTTTTTTTCCAGTTCCATAATTTGTTGGTGGAGCTCAGACTTCTCTCTGCAAATAGTCTCTGCGGCCGATTTGATGTCCTCATAGTCGGCGCTGAGTTCACTTTGTTTTCTCAGCTTGTGTTTCACTTGCAAGCATTTCTGGACCAGGGCGCCCTTCTCGCTGCAAAGCCTTTCCAACTCTCGTTTGGCACACATGAATTTATCCAAACTTTTGGCTTCCAAGTCTAGCGGCACTTGAAGCTCTTCTCTCAGGGCAGCACTTTCCTCACATCGCAGCTGGTACTCTTCTTTAGCAGCCTGGAATATGCACTCTAACCTTTCAGAAAAATCCTGAAGGCTTTTACGCTGCTCCTGGACTTTGTTGTGGAGGTCAGAGTTCTCTTGGCCAACAATCTTTGAAGCAGATCTGATGTTCTCGTACTGGGTGCTAAAGAAAGTTTGTTCTCTGAGCTTACGTTTCAGATCCAAGAATTCGTCAAAGAGGGCGGCCTTCTTGCTTTCAAGCTCATCCAACTCAGCTTTGACGTCATTATATTTGCTGACAAAATGTTTGCCTTTTTCATATTTGTTTCTTAGATCTGTGACCGTCCGTTGCATGGATGAATTGCCCTGTAATGTGGCCTTTTTATGGGCCTTCAGGTTTTCATACTGCTCCTTTTTCCTCTCTGCCTGGCTCAGTTGTTTGCTCAGCTCCTCAATCTGTTGCTGCAGGTCCGTGTGCTGCTGGATTGCGATTTTGTACTTTTCCTGCTTTCGCAGAATTTTCTCCTCCAGTTGATCTTGCCTGGAAATTCTCTTCCGCAGATCTTCAACCTCCCGCTGCAGCACATTATTCTCCTGCATCAAGGTCTTCTTTTCACCCTTTGTTTTTTTCAGCTCATCCTTCAGTTCTTTGCAGTCTTTAACTTTGCTGGACATTTGCTGAATGTCTTGCCTGAGCCTGTCGTTAGCTTTGCTAATGTTTTCCATTTCCTCTCGAGTAGACCGACATTTGTCCTCCAAGGGTATTTGTGCCGACAATCTACTCCTCAAATGAAGTACTTGCTGCTCAAGGCTTTGGTGCAGATCACTTGTTGCTTTTCTTTCAGCTTTTAGCCCCTTATACACTTTCTGTAAGTCTTGGCTATTAAGCTTACTGTTGAGCTCACCCATTTGTGAATGCAAGCTGCTGTTGCGTTGCTGTATTTCTTCTATTTCCTGTGTAATGGAGGAAATCTTGTCACGGAGCTTTTTGTCCTGCTCTTTTTCATCCGCACGCCAAAACAACATCTTGAAGTTTTGTCTCCTTCCGTAAACCACTGTTAAATTTGCTTGTTTTCTGTGTTGTTGTAAAATGCTCAACAAGCCACAAGTGAAAACCTGGAACAGACTGTTGTTCAAACAAAATGCAAGCGATGCAAAACACCTTCACTCTTTGCTGGAATTGAAGTTCTGTCTGAAATGTTGCATGCATCCTAACCTTTCCTTAGGGAAATGGAACTCTAATGTGGCTTTAATCCTTTGTGACTCAGCATTCTGGAATGACGTGTCATCACTTGTCATTTTGGAATGCAGCTCCATGGCAACCATCTTGCTTCTGTTCATTTTCAAATTTGCTCTAATTGGAACTAATACGAAAGAGGTGTTGTCTTCTTAATCTGCGTATTTCTCTATGCACCAATACTGTTGTTATTCAAAGTAATGAAGAAAACTTTGTCTAGAATGACCACCCCCCCAAAAAACAAAGATTCTAGTATTGGATGAGGGCGCCCTGTTAGCATGGTGTTACTGAGTGCCCTCCTTACAGAGCTTCCAGCTTGGCTAAAGACTGTAAAAAAACTCAGTATGTTTGCATGTGTTGGTTGTCTCAGGAGTGAGTGTTGCAACAAAACAACTCTCCTAGGGCTGTGAAAGTGTGTTTTTATCACTAGTGAATTAGACAGTGGCCGTGATGCAGCGTGATTCATGGCACAGCAGGCCACCTTTTCTAAAGAGAGAGGTCACGCAGACGAGGATTAATCACTTTTCTCTGCACACAGCAAACACCTTCATTCCTCCTGCCTCACACTCACACCTCAGTGCCCTCCTCGCTCCCTAGCTTTTCTCAATTTATCCAGGTTTCTCTTTCTCCAATTTTAAATCTCAATCCTCAACATTAAAAATCATTTCATCTTACTTTTTAGATACTGAAAACTCGTCCATGACAAATTATCCAGTTAATGCAATATTTGATGCTTCTTTCTAATCACTTCTCTTTGCTAGCTGTGTCTCGTCTGCACTTAAGTCGAGATGAGAGGTTTCTGTTCGCGCTGTTCCACCGCTGCCTCCCTCAAAGATAAATGGATCACACATAATGACTCTGCTGCCCTGCTCTTTGTGTGTGCATACTGTATGCATATGTCTGCCTCCATAATAATAGAGGTCTGAAAAACTGACACTCATAGACTTAATGGAGTGTGCTTGTTTGACTAAAGAAGTGCAAAGGACAAAAGAGGCATTAGTCAGTTTAAGAGAGCTGCTTTTAAAGGAGCGATGTGTAACGTGGAAACTTCTGTTTCAAATACTTATAAAAAATGAACTGATATTATCAACAGATTAGGAGTAGCCTTTTAGTTCAGATGTTATGTCAAAGATGCCAGTATATTTGGTTGCAGAGCTACTGAAGTTACAAGCTGCTCTGTTGACTAATAACTCACTAAACACACACGCTGTTGATGCATTCTTTAAATCCTCTCCCCTTTCACGTCTCTCCTGGTCCCGCCTGTCATGTCCGTGTTGTTCCCAGAGTCAGAGTCCTGGTCAGAGCTGCTGTAGTTGATCTTAGTCCTGTAATGTTGTGAAACTGGTCTCAGTGGGTCTCGCAGGTTGTGTTTAGTCCGAGTCTACCTGTGTCTACTTGGCATTAAGAATCCCAGACATACTACTGAGCCAGCATACAAAACACTAGGACCCTGGAGTTCCCTAACCTGAACTTAATCCAGTTGTTTCCATGTTATCAATTACACCTGTACACTTCCTATCCAGGTAAACCAGACTGATAATTCACTTGTTGTGTAAATTTACTCAGTGAAAAGGGCCTGGCCACGCTCCACTGGGGATTCTTTGCAGAATTTGAATCCTAGTAGGAGTGATATTGGGTTGAGTGTAAAACTATTGGAGCAGCCTTAAACCTACTGGGATGGACATCGACTGTGTGACGTTTGCTGTGGGGCCGACGAGTCGGTGGAACCAGGTAAAACAGACAAAAGGGAAGGTTAACATCCGTTCTGTTCTATAATCACATAAATGCCGTTATATTGTGTTGTGATTGAGATTCTGACCTGCCACGCATCACGGAAAGAGACAATTAGAGGTTTTTCTGTTTGAAATAAAATCACATTATCACCCAGTAGATGCAGCTTTAGGCTGCAGGTAGCCGCTAACACCAGAAGCCTCAGCCTCTTGCTCCCCTGAGAGAGCAGCCCAAAAACATCTGTGGCCTGCAGGCTAAAGACAAGACGAGAGGTGGCTCACGTTATTTTAGTAAAGTAGTAAAATAGTCACATAGACATTGTTATACTGTGTTGTGATATTGGCTATTTGTGTTTCTTTAACATGTTGTGTTGTACCTGAGGTGAGTCTCATGTCCGCACTACACAAATAGAAAGACTCCTACCAAAGGCTCCTATTCTCCCCTAAGTGTAGTAATTACAACCAATAAAACCAGCACATTTTGTGTCCAAAAGGTTATCTGTCTGGTTGGAACATTCCTTGTGTTTAATATTTTGTACTTTTCAATGACAACGGGTTTTTGGCTCCGCCATGATTAAACTACTGCGAACAAGTGTTTGACATCTACATCATCGAGCTCCACACTGATTCTCGGCGAAAACTGAGCTGAGCGGAAGGAAGGCGTGGCCAGGCTATGCATTTCCTGCCGTCACGTGCCAAAATATTTGTGAAAAACATCTTTTGGGCCACTAGCTTGATGGCGAACTAAGCTGATAAGCTAATGACTACCATCAGTAAAGACTATAGTAAGCATCAGTTTGGTGTTACTCTGGTGATCTGCTGCCCAGTATCATATTTACACACTAAACTTTTAATATAAAATGTGGTGCACCAGCAGATTAGTGATGTATATTTATAAATTTTACAAATATATGCTGTAGTCTTATTAAGCTAATTGTAATGAGGAGTTATAGCAGCTTACCAATTAAGTTCTGCAGTCATATTGAGTCTCTGAGAGCTAAAAAATGATTGGTGAAGAAATATCAGTAACACTTTCTATGTAGCCTGTCTTTGTAATGCATTATAACACATTATGCACACATATAACACATTACAATGCATTATGAACACACTTATAATGCATTATATGTATTAATGGTTATGGTTAGGACTCACCCTAACCTTTGCCTATAACTATGATTGTACAGCACTATAGGCACATTATAACACATTATCAGTATGTTCATAACGAATTATAGATGGATGCTTTAAGTCAAGTGTTACGGCAATATCATTTGTCTGTATGCCACTTTATTTCTTTCATTTCTTCGCTCCTCATCCTCCCTCTTTCTGTATCCAGATTTCTAATCACATATGAATAAGAACAAAAATGCAAAAGGTTCAATAGCTGGTAAAGATAACTGATTGCTCTCATTTTCTTACAACACTTAACTCTGTGAAAACACCTCCTTGTAATTGCATTCCTGCTCATAATGAAGACGAATTATCTGGTTTGAAAGTTTCTCTTATTTCGGTTTTCTTCTATGCTTTTTGATTTCACCTTGTCAATTAAAACCCACTTGAGTCATGCACGGAAACCCACTTTGACGACAACAATCAAGCGCCACTGGTATTTCGATTGCACTTA
This sequence comes from Acanthurus reversus, assembly GCA_029823135.1. Classification (NCBI taxonomy): domain Eukaryota; kingdom Metazoa; phylum Chordata; class Actinopteri; order Acanthuriformes; family Acanthuridae; genus Acanthurus; species Acanthurus reversus. Next base: position 124 of record JAPXVT010234407.1, on the reverse strand, counting down.
GCAAAGTGAATAAGTACAGCGGAAACTTGCTTGAGGTGTGTGTGTGTGTGTGTGTGAGTGTGTGTGTGCCTGTTTTTTCAGGATTGGATGTCTGTGTATCACCTGAGGTAACAGATTGCTCACC
>JAPXVT010233353.1:0-10633 GCA_029823135.1 Acanthurus reversus | reverse complement strand
ATTGCAGTTTAAAAAAAAAACCTTTTTTTTAAAACGAGTGGACTTTGTGGCAAGTGATCTGAAACGTCTAGTGGAGGGCAGAGATAGGAAGAGAAGGTTTGCTGGATGAAAGGGGTCTGAGATGATTTTGTTTGCTCATTTTGTGACACGCTTGTGGTAAATGGATTCAAAAGAGGGGAGGAGAAAGCTGATGATCTTGGAGGTCTTTTTGACAATATGCTGACGTTTAGTGCATGAGTGACTGTCAGTGTTACTGTACCAGACTGTGATTGAAGAGTTGATGATGCTCTGGATGATGGCTGTGTAAAAACAGATCGGGAGATGTCTGCGTGTCTGAGGTGGTATAGCTGTTGTCTGCCTTTTATGGTAATGTGTCCTGTGTTGGTGTGCCATTTTAGATTATTAAAGATGTGGGTGCCCAGAAACTTAAATGAGTCTGTGGAGGCTACCGGTTGGGAGTTGATAAGAAGTGGGGTTTTGGGGGTTTGTTTGCATCTGAACTCAATGATGATCTCCTTAGTTTTAGGGTAAGGGCACACGGGGCTGAGTAGAGGAAACCAAGACCAACTGCTACATCTGCTCTCATTGCCTCGTGTCTGCCTCTGACTGAGCCAAAAATTTGCCCTTGAGCACGCCACACTGTCTACACCTGACGGTCTGCTAGCATGTACATTCTGCGCCTGCGCGCCTGCATGAGAGGTTGTAACTCTCCATTTCAGCAGGTGGCGGTACTCTTTGAATTCGTGATCAAAATGAGGAAACAGAAAAGTAAGTAGGTGACGTTGACTGAATAATTCTTGAGGACACCTGAGCTGCTTCCTCCCCCCTTTATACTGATTCACTGGCTGAACAGCCAATCAGAGCACCTTCTCTCACTACTAACGCCTTCTGAAGGCAGACGAAGATTCAACAATCTCAATCAGCTCCAACGAGGTCTGACAAGGTCAACCAGTACTGACGGTGCGGGACGCACCGGGCCAACTGGGACCAACTGGGACCAACTGGGACCAACTGGGACCACAGACCGGAGCTGCCCTGCGTCTGACAGGACCATCGGGCCGGTGTGTCCTCACCCTTAGATGTATTCGGTTGGAGGTTGTTATGTGCACACCATGCGTGTTCCACCTCTTCACAGTAAAATGATTCATCGTTATCTGATATGAAGCCAATTATTGTTGTGTCGTCTGTGTATTTGAACATTTTAACTGAACTGTGTTGTGATGTAAGGTCATTGGTTTAAATCTCAAGATCAAAATTGATAGAGTGGGTGAGGCTGAGGGCTGAATACCCAGAACTGAAGAGCGGACAGCAGACTTCGAGGGGACATTGAATCAGTCACCACAAACCCAGGAAAGCCTACAAATGAAGCTAACTGACCTGGAGGCACACTCAAGGCAAAACAATCTTCGCATTTATGGCATTCCAGAGGGAAGTGAAGGAAACACATCCAGCAATTTGTTGATGATTTTATTAGAGAAGAGCTGGGGCACCTTGCTGATGTTGACTTTGTCATACAGCAGTGCCTGGGCCTGAAACCGCCTAACAAAGCGCAGACCGGGGGGTGGTGGTCATTGGCTTCCAGAACTTAAAAACTAAAGAACTGGTGCTGCACTCTGCATGGAAGAAAAAGGAAATTTATCAGTGACAGGAGGATTTACTTTGAACACAATTCCCCAGCAGAGACACTTGAAAAGAGGAAAGCGTACACACACATCAAAGGGATTCTCTGAGAAAAAGGCATACAATTTTAAACGCCACCACCGGCCAAGCCACGAGTGTTCTTTGACAAAGGTCACATAACCCCGGGGAATGCAGTGAAGGCAGCAGAGGATCTAAAGAAGAGGGGACTCCCAGTCAACTTAGAGAAATCCTTTGAGCCTAGGATCCCGGAGAAAATGTGGAGGACCACCTGGCAGCGACTAATAAATACAGCCAGCCCACAGACATGCAGGGTTTTCCCCGGCCAAGATAACGGGAACCTGAGGTAACAGACTGCCAACGATCTCGCCCTATGAGTGAAAAGGATCAGGTAGGCAAGATAACTGCCAGAATAATGACTTTTATTAATGATTCCTTAAGGAGGAGTGGAGTGGCATGCCCTCAGTTTAAAGACTTTGGGCCACAACCACAAAACATAGATGTGTGTGCTAATAGCACCATGATTTGCACAGAATTAGCACATGCAATCTGCACCGTTTTAGCATACCCACAAAAGAATTTGCATTAATCATGTGTCGGCGCTAACATGCCCACAAAGTTTGACAGCTGAGAGCAATTTGCCCTCCTTTCCCATCACATTGACTAAGCAGATCCTTTTCCGGTGTTTCAGTCTTTCCCACATAATACAATACATAATACATAATACACAGACTGGTTCATAATGGAAACTGCAGAGAATACAAAATTTTGCAGAAAGCGTCAGTTTCGTTTGTTGCTTACAGTTGGCTGCGTGTTGCAGCTGGCTCCAACATCTTCTCACAGCAGCTGATACTGTACATATGTCTCTGAAATTAGAAAAAGTCTGTGTGCTTTTACACACGGTGCCGCGGTTGCTTCATTAAGATGACCGACCAGGATTTAATGGTAATTAATGTTCTTTTATTCTGCTTCACATCCTCACAGGTCTGTTGCACACAGATCCCAGGTTCATAAGGTGAAATTGTTTGCAGTTAAGGCAATCCATATGAATTAATCCTGAGCTTCATTAGAAACAGTGGCATAGCCAGATAAAATAATAGTTTCATTCATAATTAATAGCTTTTTGCCTGTTTTTTAAATTTTTTTAATTTTATTTTTCTGAAATACCAGGACATGCTTGTGGTTCTTAGCAAAAGCACACCTGAAAATGACCCAGATGGGTGTTACACTTTTTTTAATGTTTGTGTTTCATGTCTGTAGAATATTTGACAGACATGAAGAAAACACACACCAGAGGAGAGGAGAATCACATGAGATTTTCCATTGATGTGTCCTTCTCTCCCTCCCTGTGTGTTTAAGTGAAATCAGGTCATCAAAAATGAAGTGAAAATATTCAAGTAAACACCGTGCATATGTGTGAGTCTATTGTATGTATAAAACTATTCACACTAATAACAATAAGTTCTTAAAGCCTAATTGATCTGCACCGGTGGGACGGGATCACAGCTGTCGGATCGTCTTTACAGATCAGTCGCTGACAGCTGGAGCAACTTGTGTCTTTAATGGATCCAGAAATTTCAGACTCCAATATAAGCTCACAGTCCACTTGATTCCTCCTCTGACTGTAGACTTCGATCATAACATAACTTAATATTAATTCCATATCATTTAAAGCTCGCTAGCTTTGAAGAGAAAGAGTGAGAGAGGGAAACTGTGCCAATTTAGTACACAGGCATTAAATAGCATCGCTGTAACTGCCTGTGGCAATTAGCGCTGGTCTTTTTTATTTGCAACAAAGTTTATTTGTTGCTTTATCACAACTGTCTCTACCCTCTCTACAAAGACAGTTTTACATTTTTTATGCTTTGTTTTACTGAATCACACGTCACAGTTGTCGGCTCTTTTCCTAACATAGTATTAAATTTTGTTTTGTTATTGTAGAGGTCTGTTCCTAGCCTACAAAGAGTATATAAATGACCGACAAATGGGTAAGAGATTTAGTGCCAATGAAGTGTGCAACATACTCTTTTGAAGTAGAGTTATTGTAGGTTACACTGAAAGGGGGTTCTTGAGGTGAGCTAGACTACTCCCCCCAAATATAGAAATGGTGTCTAACTTCAATATGGAGGTCTACCCACATTTTTTATTTGTTGGTTTTCCTTAATTTGTAACTATCTAAGTGCACTGAATAGTTTGAAAAATGTTCAAGTTTGGGTAACGATAACAAGTTGTGCTTTCACTTGTGTTAATTGCAGGATCAAACGCAATGTTGGAAATATAGAGTGATCACTCTCAATGTAAATGGTCTGCACAATTGCATTAAGAGAGACAAGGTTACTGCAAAGATGAAAATGGAGAAACTGCATATGACATTCCGGCAGGAGACTCACCCTGGCAACAGAGCTTTGGCGCTAAGGAACAAAGCATCAGGTACACACAAAATTTCTATGAGAAATTTTCTAGTTGTCTATGAAACCTCCTTTGTTTTGATATGTGCTGGAGACTGGAACATCCATTTATAACCCAAACTTGATTCCACAAATACACTAAAGAGAGTATCTCCTAATGCTAAGATTGATGTATAGAGGGACATCCACCCAAAATATAAACAATTCACATTCTTCTCTACAAGTTAAGGTATTTACTCAAGGACTGACTCTTTTTTTAACCTATAATTCAGACAAACACAGACTAAAAGACTGAAGGACAGGGCTTAGAGATATCTCTGACAACTCAGCTGTTTATTTAAATCTGCATCCAGACAACAATAAAAAGAACACGCTCTGGCAGCCAAATACAAGTATTTTGAATGATAATACATGCAAGGCGTATGTCGAGAAGGAATTTAAAGATTTGGATAACAACAATAACGGAGAGGGGTGTTGCCAAGTGTTTTGTGGGATGCATCAAAATCAGTAATTAGAGGGAAACTTATAGCCTTTACTTCACACAGAAAGAAGACAAGACACAAAAAACGGTCTGATTAAAAGAAAATCTGAAAGCTTTGGAGAGTGAAAACATTGAAAGCAAATAGACACAGTCAAAAGGGAAATTTATAAATTATGAGGAAAAATTTGAGAAAAAAGCTTAATTTGTCAAGCAGAGATATTACGAGAGTGGGTCAAGGGCCCTGGAGTTTTTGGCATTGAGGCTAAAAGATCAGCAGGCAGACAGTATTTTATACAAAATTAGGAACCCTAAAACTAAAATAATACGTCACAAAATGGAGGATATTCAGCATATTTTTGAGAAATATTATAGAGATTTATATAAGAAATTAAATACAACTTCCCAGTAGGAAATGAATGCTATCCTGGAATCATAATACTTACCTTCCACAGGCAAAGATCAGAAAAAAAAAAGTGCTTACTGCAGAGATTCCTATGGAGAAAATAAGGAACGCAATTTTTTAGATGCAAGGTTAACGAAGTGCTAGTTTCGCTGCTGAGTGGTACAAAGCCTTTAAGGATCAAACTGTGTTTATACTTTTTGATTGTTTTAATGAAACACTTGATGGAGGAAAACCACCAAGAATATGGAGAAATGTTATAATTACAATTATTCTTAAAAAGGGGAAAGACAGGGAAGAATGTGGGTTATATAGGCCTTGCTTTGGGAACTCAAGTCTTTGATATGTGTGTTCATAAGAGCAAGGTAATGGATTGATAGGACCCATAGTAGCGTAGAAAATACCGATTAACAGTCACTGGCATAACAAGTACAAAGGGTTTTCTACTTCCTTTCATCAAAGACAAAGACACAATGTCTCTAATTCAGACGAGAATGGCCTGTGGTCTTCTTTTCTGCCCTGAGCTTCACATTAGCTTTGAATGTCTTTGCTATACAGACATCTCTGGCTGCAATGTTGTTGGTGTGAATAAAACTATAAAATTCTTCTATGATGATAATAATACACTCATTCCTTTTTGTTGCCACTGGGGAAGTAATCAAACTTACATGTTTGATTTTAATCACAATGTCTTAAGACAGCTTAGAAAAAAAAGTTGAAGCGTGATTAGGTTAAGTTGTAGAAGTTGGGAGAAGCAAGTACACAAAGAAAGTAATGTAATGTTATTTTGCCAGTAGGTGGCGCAATGTCTATGACTGAATGTTGGCACATAGATTTCTTCAGTTTTGGACTCTTATCAAATATGTTAAGTTTGGAGCAGACTCGATTATGTACAGCAGAGTTACAGCCACTTTGTGTTTGTTGATGAAGCATGCATATATAAATACTCACCACAGCTACGCCGTTTTAGTTAATGAAGACCTCAAATAACTTTTGATTTTTAGTTCCTATTTTGAAAGTTGTGCAACTTTGAAGTGAATCGGATTAACTCAAATAGAGGAGTTTGTTCAAATAGGAATGATAGAAATTACATCAACTTTAACATATTATTCAAAATGGCCAACTTCCGGCTGGGTTTAGGTCATGGCACCAAAATATTTATTTTCATAAGATAAAATTATCCTATGGAAAACAATGGGGTCCTCACATCGACAGTGTTTGGCCCTAAAAAAGTACAAGAAAAGAAACACAGATTTTTTGATTCATTTGTTGACAGGAAGCCATCTTTATAAACCCCAAGGCAAGGTATTCTCAGAGATTTTTTCATAGCACTCAGTCTGATGGGCCATATTACCCCAACAGTTTGCCCTACCCCTCTATCCCAATGGGAACTTGGAAACTCTGCCCCTATGCATGACCATGCATAGACACACACAGGGCAACATCAAGGGTTGGGCTAAGTTGTAGCAAAAAGGGGTGTATTGGGATTGAGTCCATTTCTGTGACAAATTCATTGCATGCAAGTCTAATATCTGAAAGCACTAACAAACAAAAGTGTTACACAAAGCTCCAAACTAAAAAGATACAGTCAAAAGTCTCAAAGGAATTAACCACTGCAAGAAAATGGTGCTAGTCACCAGTACACTAACACGTGTGGCAAACCATCAGTTTATTGCAACTATTGCTTTTGTTTTTTAGAGAGAGGAAACACTTTCAAGTTGAACCACTTGGGTCCATCACAAAGCAGGCCCATAATAATGTGGGTGAGTGAGGTCATCCCTGGCTGTGAGCCCATGTCCATAAGTGTATGCGGCATAGCACAATAAAACTGCTTTGACTGCTTGAAGGTCTGATCACACAGAAAGCAGCACAGCAAATTTCATCTATATGTCCTCTTCAAAAAGGTTGGTGCTGGATACTTGGTCACTGAGGAACTACTGGCTGGTCGGTGAAATACTGAATCTGGCAAACTAACAGCTAACACCCTAGCAAACCTGGAGCTTACTAGTACTAGTCAGCTACAATCAGGACAGATAGAAGGAATGATAGCTTTCTATATTTGAATACACTTTATACAACTTAAAGTGTAATGCTTATATTTCATGCTATGCTATTTTTTCAGTGTACCGCCACAGGTGAGGGATGTGTGCTTGCACAGCTGTTAAAAGCTAACAGTAACAAGAATGAATTTCTCAAGCCTTCTCTGCTGAGCCATTTGGATTAAACAGTGATGGTGATAAATGGACACTTGGCTCTCCTTAGCCATGAGATAAAATAGGACCGGGACACAATCTCTTCCCCCAACTGTGTGTACTTTATCTCACACACACAACCATGTGTACTCACATGGGAAACTGCAGCATTGGAAAACCAGAGGAACACGTGCTTACAGCGTGTCAAGACTAAGGGAAACTGATGATCAACACCACTAATCAATCAGGTTTAAAATTGAACACTTTGGCACCAGTGCATGAGCAGTTGCTTTTCAAACCAGATGTATTTATTGTTTACTGAATTCTCTCCTTTATCTTTCTCCCTCGCTCATCCTCTCTGACCTTTCCTTTTGCATGAGAGACATGAGGTATGTTGGACTTGGCTGTATGTTGTGCCCTGCAGTACATGCTTGAGGGGAGATCAGACTGCATGGTTGTTGGTGAGGAAAATTTCAACTAGTTCATGACTGAACTTTTATAGGTGTCTGGGTGGTAAGGTAGAGCCAAAGTTACCTTGGGGAGTTTGGGTGTATGTCCCTCTGCTAACTGTTTTTAAATATCAGACTCTGGGGCATTCTGGCCGTGATTTCTAACATTATATGTACCCACACATTCACAGATCTGAAAACGAACCACACCTACTAACACAATGACTTCATCAACTGCAACACCACTCATGTTGTCTACCGCCTCACCTGCCGCTGTGGGTGCTTCTGTGTGGGTCGTACTACACACGGACTGAAGGACCGCATCAGTGAACACAAACATGCCATCAAAACAAGTAATATGGACTACCCTATAGCATGACACGTCAACCAGCATTACTCCAGCAATGAAACCCTCCTAAGAGCAGAAGGCACTGAGCATATCAGGCCAGCCACAAGAGGGGGTGACCATGTCAAAAAATTTCTCCGAAGAGAAACATACTTGATTTTTAAACTAGATGCCGTGAACTATCCGGGCTTGAACGAAGAGAGTGATTTTAAACCTTTTTTATTTAAGAAAAAAATAAAACAAAACACAAAACAAAGCAAAAAAACCACTTTTTTTTCACTTATTTTTCACTTTTTACACCAACGTGGCATGTGACCAGGGATGTCACGTAATCACTCACTGAGGAAGCACTTATATATCTATATGTCCCACCTGTGCAGTACCATGCCCTGAGGAAGGCCACTTGGCTGAAATACGTCTGCGTTTTTGTTTTTCTGTACTTTTCATTCTATCTTTCCTCTTCTACACAAGTGTGCCTGTGAGCGCCCAGAGACCACTCCACCGCTGCTCGGAGGTAAGCTGGTCTTTTGGCTCTTTTTTGTCTTAACTGGATACCCACCAGAGTGCACTTTGTCTTGCAGGGATTAACTCTACACACTAAGAGCACGCCAGATCCCTTTCATTAAAAATGTACATTCAAAAGCAATAAAAAGTACAATTAAACAGCTTATCAAGACCATATTCTTTGACCATTTAGCCTTGGAGACCATTTAATACTGGGTTTTTGTACCAATCCATAGAGAAACAAAACAAAATTTTATACAATTGCAATAACTTTGATTATTTTGAAGAAAATATATGTATAAATGGATGCATATAAATCTGCATAAAGTTAGAACAAGCTGGAACAGTGACTGTATCTTTCCCTTGCCATTTAATCCCATACAAAGCAAAAACTTGAAATGCAGTAGTAGAGTCAAAGGACAGTGACCTATCGTAAATCACATACTGTAGCAACAATGAATAACAATGGCCTCCAACTTTTTTTTTCACCTAATTTCAAGTAAAAATGAACAAACTGATTAAGTCAGTAATTGACCAGTAATCCATCTATAGACAGAAATATTGCACCTATGATCATACAATAATCACTATGCTTTCATTCATGTACTGTATTCATTTGAATACCATCAAACACACTTTAGCTTTAGCAGCATTTCTTTCAGCCCTTGTGGTGCTTGTACTTTGGAATTAATGTAACATATTTCCCATGTCCACATAAAGTCAAAAAGTAATGGGAAATATCAAACTCATACTGGAGAAGCTTTTGTATGAACAAATCCATGAATCTAAGACAAGCATGCAAATGTAATGCATTAAATTATTTTAATATTAGACTTTTACTCAGTCAAACTCTGCACTGGTGGATGTTTCTGGGTTTGCAAGACAATGATAAAGTGATGAGAGACAAATGTTTTCGCAGTTTTGGGATGTAACACTTACATATGCATGCAGTGAGCGTTGAGTCAGGGACAAAGCCGGGTTTACACCTGCATCTGTAGCTGCCAATGGTGTTAAGACAATTCCCATTTGGACACACACCATGTAGCTGGCATTCATCAAAATCTGTGAATCAACAAAAAAAAAAAAAATAAAAATAAAAGAAAAAAGATAAAGAAAGAAAGAGAGAGAGAGAACAACATGAGTCAGGGGGTTTTCAAGGGTTTTCACAACCCCTCAGCAGCCCCAACACATAACGTGTCTTGGATGCATCAGAGGAGAATGATGCAGGTTGCTGAGAATAAACTAGTCCACATTGCAACAAAAATCCCTCCAAATTGCCATCAAAAGGCTCAGGGTCACTCACGTGAGAGTCCTTGGGAGGAACGGTGGCTGGAGATGACTCCTGGCTGGCCTGTGAGGATTGAACAGATGAAGCCAGGGAATTTACCTGTCTGGAAACCTCCATCACAGTAGCAGTCAGGGTTTGATTACTCTCAAACAGGGCGCGGATTATCTGGTCATGTTGTCCAATCATTGTGCCCTGCTTAATGAGGGCCTTATGGGTCGGATCTGTGGGGTCCATTGTAAATGGTCCATCGTTCTGTCAGGAGGTCAAAAAAGCTGAACAGAACTGACTGAACCCACAATGCAGATCAGGTGCCAAAAGTAAATTTATTCAAATACTAGGGGTCAAAAAATGAAACAAAGACCAACAGGTTGCTGAAGACGGCTGGGCTGGGCGAGGCAGGACTGGGAGCAGGCAAATGGCCGGGCTGGAGGAAGAAAACACAAAAAACAGGTAAGTCCCAGCAAAAAGGAGCAAAACAGAGCTCTTAGTAGATAAGAGGTAACGACCTCCTTATGAGGCGAGGTCAGTCTGTGAAAAACAAAATGGACGGTTAAGATCGGTCAATAACGTGTCTGAACGTTTCCTCATACAGCAGAATGAAAGCATATTCTTTAAACTTACCCTCACTCCGGTTCATAGTGCATACAATTTGTCTCCGAGTTGTGGAGACGGCATACTGCTTCCTGTAAATTACAAGACCAAAAAAATACACTTTAATAACCAAACTTAGACTAGTTCTGCTTCTTCATTTGTTCTTTTTCTTTTAGCTGAGCTAGCAGTCACCGAATATATTCTTACCGCAATTTTGGGATTGTGCACCCGTCTTCTCTTGTTGTGTCAATATGCAGTGCACTGCGCAGCACTTGATGTCTTTACTGATTGTTTTTATACAGCTTCTGGGAGCGAGACAGAGTTGGACATGATGTA
>JAPXVT010233010.1:0-10636 GCA_029823135.1 Acanthurus reversus | reverse complement strand
TACACAATTTTTGCCTTGTTTCAGTAAATGTTTCTTTCATTAAAACAGCATTTTTGTTTCTTAAGTAAAAGAAAAAAAACAAAACATCTGTGCAGTGAAGTGTGGTAGACAAACACAAAGGATATCCAAGGCACTTTGTTCTGTTACAAACAAGCATAAATTCGCAATAGCTGTGACCAACAGCTAAAAATGTCACACTCGTCTTAATTGTGTTGAGTATTTTAAGGTTTGTTATTGGGATGCAAAATACTGTGTCCTTGTTTGAATGTTAAATCCTTTCTTTACTGTATATTTGAAAAGAAAGAAAGTGGGGAAATAAAAATTACTGTCCGCAATGATGCCCCCAACAAAAGTCTAGAGTCTACAACAATCGGCTTATTAAGGGGTGGGGCTAAAGTGTAGGGGCAGGGCAAGCCATGGCCAATTAAAGTATGTGTGTGTGTTTCTACAAAGTTTGGCCATGTTACATGAATTCGTTCAGAAGTTACACACCTTTTTGCTACAGGCCACTCCCGCTGCCACGCCCCCTTATGCCAGTTGGCCTGTACAGTTAGTCAGCTGTCCTTTGGCTCTCTACCAACCTTTCCACTAAATCTCGTGCAAGTCTGTGAATCCATTTGAAAGTTATGTCCCTGCTTGCAATAGGCCATTTCTGTAGCCACACCACCTTTAGCCAATTGGTATCATCACACACACACAAAAACACACACAAACACACACACCTGACCACCATGCCAAATTTAAGCATCCTAGGGTGAAAACTGGGGCCATCAAAGAGTGGGAAATTTTTGTGGACATACCAATCAACTGACCAACAGACTGCTAATTACTGACAATGACAACAACAACAGCAACAGAACATGTAGAAAGACAGATAAAGAGCGCACTCACTCTCTCCCACTCTCTCTCACTCTCTCGTACGCTTTACTAACTGAGATAGTGAACAGCATTTGACCTACTTTACCCTTAAGGTCGGGTCGGGGCCAAACAGGTTTGGGTGATGATCCGTTAATACTGTACCTACATCACAAAAGATGCTCACGTTGCTGTTTTTAAGGATACTAACGCAATTCATTAGCTTTATCTTATCTTTGTTTTTTATTGAAAAAAAAGGAAAGAAAGAAAAGGAAGACAAAACTGTACAGTGTAATTTATACAATGAAAAATTTACCATCCACTGATGCAGATGGCATTTAGATCATCATACAGCAACTGCGCACCAAATTTCTGCATAATTTATTTTGTTCATTTTTACGTTAAATCCTGTGTATCAGTATTACTTTAAGGCAAGAGTCCAGCCATAAACACCGGTGTCTTATTGATCAAAGCTATAATAAAAATGTGATCAATCACATTTTAATAAATGGCTAATATCAGCCTCATTTATTAACATCCCATAAAACTGTCAGGAGACATTAGACGATGATGCACAGAGCTGCACAGACAGACAACATCCTCTATTGATGTATCATATAGGAGGCCATGTCTTGTTTGTAGCTATCAATCAGTGCTGTGACCTATTTCATAGATGGGTCATGTGTTCATCGATCAGCAGGGGAGGGAGGGCGTTCAGCTGCTGTGGCAAAGTAGGTGGTCAATAAACACGCCGTTCTGTAGAGACTTAGATGAGCTTCGTCCAAACTCTTTTTTTGTTCTGTTTGAAATGTTTTTGTTGGTAAGTTCTGTGTGCAGAGTTCACTGAAACTCATGAAGCTCTTTACAGATTTGTTTCGCCTCCATGAGCAAGGCGGCTGAAATGAATTGATTTCCACTGTGAAATGCTGTGAAGTTTCTATAAAGGGTTTTTATATCTGAAAATCTGAAATGACACATCAAATTATCTCTTTATAAGTGATGACAAAGATTATTTATGAATCATCAGAGATTTTTTTACAAGAGTCCCCGATATGATGCACTAATCTACCTCAGTACTGACAGTATCATGTCATTGGTCCAGCACCCCATTATTCCAACCACTGAATCATCCGTTAAATGCACCGTTGCTCCAACGCCCCACTGGTTCAACAGCACTCACCACTCTTCCCCCTAAATTCCACCAGATGCGCGTGCGGTTCATCTCCATTTCTCCACGGCAGTGGAACTGATACGTTTCAACTCTAGTTTTCAGAGGCTGCGATTCTGTAATTACTGCGAAATATCGTTGGTCAGGCAGCTCTGGCTGTGCGCTCTGAAACGCAGCCGCTGGGTGTCGATGGGTGACAGAGCACGGAGCAAACCTGCAGCGGAGCCAGTCAGGGTCGTACTTGATGATGGCTGTCCCTCTACATGGCACAGAGTCGGTTTACAGGGCCTGTGCCTTGTCCAAAGCCACAGCCATGTGAAATCTCCCAAGTGTTACATCCTGTCATCGTAGCTTTTTATCTAACCTTAACCATAAGTGAAAGGGAAAATGCAGAAAATATAGACCCTAATGGTAAAAAAATAAATTAAACAAAGGAACGGGAACATAAAATACAAAAGCCTAAATGAATGAAATTAAAGGAGATGGCTGTGGCTGAAAGAGACTGATGAGTATTGTTGGACCAATGGGCGTTGGAGCAATGAGTTTTGCTTTGTTGAAATAACAAGCTGTCGGACCAATAAGATGTTTGACCAGTGGGTATTTATTGGATGACTGAGTGCTCCGAATGTTGGGTGGTTGGTAAAATGAACAGTCCCCATCTCAACTGTGTGGTGGACCATCTGGCTCTTTATACTGCATTTGTCCTTTGATCTGGTCATTATCGCCTCCTTCTGGTGCTGTACCCTAATATAATGATGTAAACCATGCAGTTATTCATGTTGAAAACATTTTAAAAACAGGCATTATTAACGGTGTACTTATAAGTAACTGTTCTGATGTTAAATCAAAGATATAATACTTATGTTATGCAGAGATAGCCACCAAAGTTAACATGCTAACAAGCTAGCCCTGGCTCATCCTTTATTCAAAATCGAGAAAAGCAAAAGAAGACTTTCAATTGCTTCAACAATCACCAACTCTGGTTGATCAAAATAAACGGAAATGAACAGAGTTGGATGAGAGAAACCTGACCTGTCTCTCGCTCCTGTCTCTCTTCATGCCTCACCAGTCTCTGCTTGCCATGTCCTGGTCAGGACTTGATATGGTACAATACACAATTATTTGCATTTCCACTGTCAGAAGTTTACCAAATAACCGTACCATACTTATTTTGTTCTCCCTTTCGTAGAGGGTCCCAAAAGGGTCCCAAGGGGGTGGAGCAGTGGAAACGAGGCTAAACATTATAAACATCAGTCTCAACTGGAAGTTAATCTGTCATACACCAGCAGCAACGAAACATCCTACTGTCTCTATATTTACTCTCGTATGCTGTGTCTTGAGGCCAGGATTTTTCAAGCCTCTGTGAGCAGAACTGCAGATTTTGAATCACCAGGCAAGCTTTCCTGAAGCTTGCCTGACTGTCTTATTCTGAGGGACCTGGGGGGTAAAAGTTGACTGCAGAACAGCTCACCTCATGTGAGCTGCTGTAAAAACACTCCGAAAAACTACATGACTCCCGTAACCTTGCTGCTTGATTTCCATTAAGAGGAACCAAGTGTGCTTTTCAGAGAAAACTAAGAGTGAACTATTCCTCTCCTACATCTAAACTGTAGAGACAGAGTTAGTGAATGTCTGTCAGCAAGATGAGCCACTGCTAACAGCTAACTACTGAATGCTATGCAGCACAGATGAAGACGCATGTAAAAATAGATTGTATTTACTTGGAGGTTTTCACTTGAAGCATTTTACTGTACTATGATGTGAAAAAGCCTCGGTGTCAGCCTCTATAACATCACAGTTTTATGACGTACAGCCTGTTTTTGTCAAAGTTTGGTGTTGGGTCATTGAGCTGGAAAATTTCTGCTCTACTCTAAAAGGACATGACATCCTATTTATTATAGGATTTATGAAGGGTGTGACAGATTTAAGGTGAGACTATCCAGTCCTTATGTGAGACAGTTTCAGTTTATGATGATTTTGATGTACTCTTTTTGTCACTGTAGCATGTATCAGGAGTGGGTTTGAACCCACACCTTCATTAGAAGACTAGAAGTCCCATCTCTGAGGAAAGATTTACCTTCAGCCTTTTTCCCTAAAGTGGATGTAAGAGAGAAGCAAGGAAAAGATGTGAGCAGAGAGGAATCACGGAAACAGGTTTTAAGAAGACAGACATCCTTTCCTCTGCAATCTGAAGCAAAGTCAGCATCTAATGACGATGGTGCAGCTGGATCAGCTGTCTGTTGACTTGTGTTATTTTTGGCTTTCAACATCTGCCTTTTCTCTGTAATAGAAGTCTCCACAGGTTCATTGTAGAGAACCAGGATCATTCTGAAGACAACTTTAAGCACAACCAACGCCTAGAAACAACAGTTTTTGGTAACTTATATTTAGCTGGAAGCTGATGTAAGACCCAACCTAAGAGGAAAATTTAGGTGCACAATAAGAGAGCAGGAGAGTCAAAGTGTGTCACAGTAGCCACTTTTACATGGAACCTTATAATCCGATTACAATTAATTTAAAAGCTCAAACAGGATAGAAATGCTCAATATTAACACACCGGTTTGAACTGACAGCTTTCAATCAATTCAAATTCTAATCTGTTGCAGAGGGCTGGTTCAGTCTTTTTCAAAATTGCAAAATCATATCATGTAAACTACAAAATTAATCGGTGTTCTTCCTACACAAGCCCAACCATAAGCAAGATTAAGTGGTCCATAGTGGATAGTTATTGTTTTTTTTTTTCAATAAAAGCAACACAAAAACAGCCACCTCTGTGGGAACAGAAAAGAGATATCCGTGATCAAACCAAAAAATTCATACGTCTTCGTCAGGGCTACAGATGGGATCAAACGTGAGCTCATCACATGTGCGCTTGCCACAGAGCTGTGCCAATTAAAGGTGTCTGCGTATGTAAACACCAGACCAGATTACATCACATCCTACGTAGACAGTTCATTCTAAGTCTTTAATTAGAATGATTTCAAACTGAAAGAAAAAACATGCCAACCACTTACCTATCATTACAGTTGCTCATGAGGTAAACCGTTACTGCTGGGTGCACAAAATTAAAAATATGTCCAGTGTTCTGATACTTTTGTCCTGGATCTAATGACAAGGAACAAATCCAAGATGGTGTTTGGGGGTTTTTCTGCTGTGACTGAAAGACTACAGAAAACTTGGTTGACGCTGCTCATCAACTAAAAGTTTGGCCCTGGATATCTTCCACAGTAACCCTGGTATATGTCGGTTTATTGACAAAATTTATATGATGGAAGATCCAACTTCAGATGGGAACACTGATTATTCTGTTATGTCCATATGTTCCTCTGCATCTTTGCTTTCTCTGTAAATTTATAGGAGTTCACTGCAGCAGAAGCACAAGAGATTTATGGCAGTAACTTATGGATGAGTAAATTCATGAAGAAATAAATAAATGTGTCAGCAGTGGGATTCCAACCCATGACTCTTCTCGGAGACCAAAAGCCCTTTTATATGCAGATGGATTAACACCGGGCCAGTTGCTGTAAATCAAAGGCTGTCGACACTGATGTCAACACGCCTTCCTCACTGTCGACTTAGTCACACTACAGATCCCCTCTGGCAATTTTATTTCTTAAAAGCAATAATTAGACCAGTTTGAAGGGTGGTTTTTCCTTTAATAAGGCCTCTCAATCAATAAGATAAGACTTATTCTTTGGTTTTTGGAGCTCCTCCTTCTATAATCCAGAGGTTTAATCATTTCTCTGCCTGTCAAGGTTGTAGGGCCGATGCATGCTGGCCTGTTTTTCCGTATCCTTCTCTTATGATGAAGGGAGTGATAATGATTGTATAGGCTGTCTTTGACTTATTTAGCACTTTACTTTTTGTTGTATTTGCAAAACTGTTCATAAAAATAAATTTTTTACTAGCTGATGCTACAGTTTTGTCTGGGTCTGTTACGTGTTTCAAGAGACGTGCTTGTTGAGTAAAAAATAAAATGTATTAGTTAATCTGTTTTCACCACCACGAGTGTTTGCAGGCTTCCTTCTTTGCCTTAAAATTGGCACGTCAGCTGCACATCAGAAGCCTTCAGTGTTTGACCGCTGGGATAAAACAGAGAAAAAACAGAAAACACTCTCAACTTTGCAAGACTCATCATCTGTGTTGAGGCTTATGATGTTTCCCCCAGAGGAATGTTTACATTCAACATAATGATTAGACTGCGTGGTCACATCTGTCAGCCCCCCCAACACACACACACACACGCACACATACTACCACTCCATTCACAGCTTCCACTCGTTACGTCACAGACGCTCACATAACATAGTGTAGTAGATCAATCGTGTGTATGTGTGTATCGACCAACCCAGATTGGTGGACGATGTCCCAACGACATGTGAACACACGTACAGACATATGTAATAATGCATACACAGATGCATGAATGCATGAAACACAAACAGGCACTCAGATGAATAACATGGACGCGAATAAGAACACAAGTCACATGCTTACATTCACACACACTCTTGCGTGCACAGACACATTTAAGTCTTCTTAGATCATCCATGAAAAATACCTGCATCACTCTCTCTCTCTCTCTCCCTTTCTCTTTTTCTCTCTCTCTCTCCATCTGCCACACACCGACACAGAGGCTTAGCCACATTGTATTTAACCCCGTCATCCTTGTGTGTGTGAGTGTGTGTGAGCTTTTCATCCATGCGTAAACACACGCCAGGAAGAGAGACAGATGGAAACTGAGAGATAAAAATATTTATCCAGATTTAAAGAGTAATAATGAGAATAGATAGAGAGATTTTAAAAAATGGCAAGAAGTGAGTGAATGAAGAGAAATGTTTACATTCACTACATGTAATAAATTCATCATCTTACTGCACTTTGCAATAGCAAATACATCATATCAGTTTATGATTTTTTGATTTGATGCACTGTTTGCTATGTCGCCCTCGGTAAACTAGGCCGCTGTTATGTTTCATAATGCAAAAAGAGGTAACTAGCGGGCCAAGCTGAACGCACCTGAGACATCTGAGAAGTGTGGAAACATTCTGCATCTGAGTTTATCAATAGGAATTTATGCATGAAGGTGATGCTGTTTGTCAAATGTGTAAACTGTTACTGTGGTGCTGCGATAGAAATAGAATTTATTTGACAAAGTAATTCAGGATAAGACTAAATGTTCTGTGTTAATATTTAAAACTAGTTCGATCTTATGTGTTTAAACTTGACTTTAATTAAAAAGCAGCCCTTATGTCCTCTCAGTCAATAAATCTACGTAAACCACCTTTAATATGTATGTAAAGCTTAGTGAAACTTGCAGTATTGAGGTAGCACAGAACCAACCAAACTCCAACATCTTCTATATGTTTTTTTTTTTTCTTTTCCCCAGAGTAACATACTCGCAGATGCTGAAGGCTGTTTTCTATTAAGGGTTTATAATGGGGCTGTCTTCACACCTACTTTGTCAGTTTTCATTTTGTTTAGGTGTATCTTCCTGTATTTGTTCTTGGCTCTGCAATGACTGTAAGCTTGAATTAAATTCTTTATTGTATGTTTAAAGCTCCTGCATGTTATTATCAAACTCTCAAAGTTGATTTCAGTCATTTTATCTTTGCAGTCGCAGCGGACTGTGTGGGACTGTGCAAACATTCTTCCACCTGTTCTTACAGGAGTCTGGTGACCTCATGGAACATAACTTTTCCCACTTTCATCCTTTGAAGAGTATTTTCATAGAGTCCATAACACAGAAAAGCTTCAGTTTTTTGGACTCGACAATTCAGAAGATTGTTAAAATTTTTACAGATTTTTATTTCAGCTCTAACTTGCAAGGCCTTCATCCCTTTAAATCCTTCTGATTTGCCAACAGGACAGTCATTGTAAATTCACTCTCTAGAGCAAAAATTTCAGAATCCCTAAACTTTAATTTTAATTTGAGGGGAGATCTGAACAAGTCTGTTCTTGGCTAAATTTTGGGAAATTGGTATAATATGTGTATGTGTATGAACTGTGATATTCTCAGAAAGAGTGGAAAAATATTATTCTGGGATAAGGGCTGTTTTTGAATTTTAAAGGAATGTGGTCAGTAAAGTTGATTCTGATTGTGACATTCAAGGAGAGGGAGAGCTGGATCAGAGAGAGAGAGAGACAAAATGTGTTGGTGGGTCACACACTCACATAGAGAGCGACACAGTCACACAGAGAAGGAGAGAGAGAGAGACAGGCAGTGTGATACAGAAACGCTGCATCCTGATTGGCTGAGAGCACCTCTTGTATCTGAGTGGAAGGAATGAGAGCGAGAGCAGGAGAGAGAGAGGGAAAGAGTTGACACTGCCGACCGACACGTGCTGCTCTGTCACATGACTCAATACTCTCTCTCTCTCTCTCTCTCTCTGCCACTCTCCCTGTGTGTTTCCAAGCTCGCTCGCTCATAGCTCTGTGCCGATGCTCTGGTCTTCTCTGTTGCTCAGACTCGATCTGTTTGCCTCTTTCATTTCTCTTTCTTTCTTTCTTCATCATTTATCTTGCTTTCCCATCACTAACATCCCTGCGTCTGCTCTCTCTTATTCTTCCTCATCTCATCCCTCTCCATCACTCACTTTCTTTCGTTATCTTTCCCTGTCATGTTTGCCCACTTGCTCTCCCTCATTTCCCTCTGTTTTCCCCTTTCTCTCCACTGCTTTTCATCCGTCTTTCCCTTTTTTTCTTTCCTTTCTGCTCAAGTGTCCGCTCTCTCTCATCAGTGCCACCCTCATTCTCTTTGTTGTTGTTTTCATGTTTGGTCTCTGATTTAATGGTTTTATTTGCATTCTTTGGAACTATATCTAAAGCAAAAAAGTATGAAACAGCAAATGTAAATCAGAGATGCATTAATGAGCATGCTGGCATTGTCTTAAACACAACTCTTAATCTTCAAATCTCTCTCTCTCAAATGCAGATTTCACATTATAATTTGCTTCATTGACATGACCGCAACCGAGAACCCTAATGACAAAGCAGATTCTTTCCCCCTTGTTCTCACCCTCCATCTCTGTTCCTGTTCATCTCTCTCTCTGTCTCTCCCTGCATCCTCCCTCCTCTCCGCACTCTCAGTGTCACTTATCCAGGTTCAGCTCCTCGATCTGGTTGGCAGTTCAGTTTGTTGAGCCTCTCCACTGCAGCCCTGCAGACGAACCAAGCACTCCCCACTGCCAGAGTACTTGCAGAGATAGAAACCATGCACGCACACACACACAATCACACACACAAAAAGGCACACGCACATCCATCAAACTAGACAGAGAGAAAGAGAGAGGGAGCATTTTTTTCCTACAATGACAGGAGAGGCCATCTCTATGATGCACAAATTGTTTTGTCAGACTGCCTGACCAGAAATAACAGAAAAGAGAAATAAAACAAGAGCACGTCTCGAGTTGCCGTCATTTCTAAATTGCACAGAGAAGTTGTGATGCAACTCATCCTGGTTAGTGCAGATGTACTCGGGACTGAGAGAGAAGAATTCTTGAAAACAAAACTTGTATCACTGAATAAATTATTTGATATTTATGCAAATCCAGTCCTCCAAGGTCAAAAACAAATTATACACCTATTAACCATCAATTATCATAATTTTCTTTGCACAATACGAATTTCACACTTCTTCCCTACTGACATTGAATGCTGACATAAACTGCGTGCTGCAGAATTCTCTAATAAAACTTCTTAGAAGAGTAAGCTGAATGAACTTGAGTATCAGACCCATGATGCGTCTTTGCATTTCTTTGCATGGACAAATAACTTGTGCTGCACTTTGAAAAACGATTCTATACGAGGTTCCATATAAGGTCTGGAGATCGCAGGGTCAAGGCATGAACTCTATTTATAAGATGACCAAACGTCCCCCAGCACTGCAGCATGGTGACCTAATGCCCCAGAGCAGTGTTCATTCCAAACCTTGTGAAAAACAAGACGGCAACAGCTTGGCTTCAGGAGGATCATTAAAAAAATGGTCAAATTGGGAAGTGGATTGGGGGAGGTGCATGAAGAGAGAAGGGTGAGATGATGGGACACCGAGCAGAAGAGCAGAATAAAACAAATGAGGCAAACACAAACACTCAGAGGGGCAGAAAATGGATTCAACCTCCAGCTGAGAGAGAGAGGTGCAGCCATGAAGTGAAAACTTCTTTATATCCTTCTTTGTGAGGAACAGTTATCAGCTGAGAGGTTTATTTGGAATTATTTTCGATATAAATTGGTGTTAGTCAATAAAAAATGCTCAGCAATATGCTTCAAGCTTTAAGCTGTTTTTTTTTTTAGCAACATGAATTATTTAAACATAGACAGTCTCTTACATTAAAGTCAGTACAAACCATGTCAAACCAAAGATGGTAAAGGACTTCTTCCTTGTCAACCAAGTGAAGTCTTTTTTTAGCAGCAGAGTGCCCAGTGCTGCCGTGGTGGCCGGAAGATGTATCACTGTTTTAATCACTAGCTGCTGCATTAAAATTATGGCAGGGATTGAGATTTATAAAGCTGCATTGGCGGGAGCATGTTGTCTAAAGGTACTGGTGACAATATAAACTTTTGGCTTTAAAGAATCTGAATTACTGCACATATTTGTAATTCACACAGACAAAA
>JAPXVT010232571.1:0-16368 GCA_029823135.1 Acanthurus reversus | reverse complement strand
GCCTTGTGATAAATGACATAAGTGACCATCTACCTGTATTTGCAACATTTAATTATGAACTACAGCAAAAGAATACAGAGAATTGCCGCAGATATAAAAGGGTGAGGACTGATGACCGAATAAATGCCTTTAGAAATGATCTCTTAAAACAGGAGTGGAATGGGGTTTACACAGACGAAGTAAATACTGCATATGATTCATTCTTAAACTGTTATTTAGCTCTTTATGATAAACACTGTCCATTGGTTTTATGTAAGCGTAAAACTTATTATAACAGAAAACCCTGGATATCAAAGAGCTTACAAAATGCATGTAAAAAGAAAAACAAACTTTATAGAGACTTCATAAAATCTAGATCAGAGACTGCTGAAAAAAAATATAAGGTGTACAAAAATAAATTAATCAATATATTGAGACAGGCAAAAAAGGAACATTATAATGCAATTCTACAAGAAAATAAAAACAACTTTGAGGGTACATGGAACATTCTAAACAGTGTAATGGGTAACAAATCAAGAACAACAGACCTACCCAATCATTTCATTAAGGACAATAAGGTGATTAAAAACATGAATGAAGTAGCAAATGAATTTAATTCTTTTTTTGTAAATGTTGGGCCTAACTTGGCAAATGACATTATAAAAAATCATGGTCAAACAGAAAGTGGCTGGAAAAGGGAAAATAAGGTGATGCAATCAATGTTTCTTGGTGAGGTTAGTGAAAATCAAATTATTTCGGTGGTAGCTAAAACAAAAAATAAGATGTCAACTGATAGTGATGGAATAGACATGAAAATAGTAAAAATGACTATTGACTGTATTATTAAACCATTATGTTATGTTTATAATCTTTCATTTAAAACAGGTGTTTTTCCAGATAAGATGAAAACAGCAAAGGTCATTCCACTTTTCAAGGCAGGAGATAAACACAGCTTTAACAATTACAGACCGGTATCATTGCTTCCCCAATTTTCAAAAGTGCTAGAAAAATTGTTTGTTCAAAAACTAGATAACTTTATTGAAAAAAATAATATATTAAGTGAGAGTCAATATGGTTTTCGGACAAATCGGTCTACTGCTCTGGCAATAATGGAAATAATAGAAGAAATCACAACAGCAATTGACAGAAGGAAATATACTATAGGAGTATTCATTGACCTAAAGAAGGCATTCGATACAATAGATCACTCAATTTTATTTGCTAAGTTGAATACATATGGTGTGAGAGGAGTTGTTCTAAACTGGTTAACTAGCTATTTACATAATAGACAACAATATGTGCATTTTGCTGGTAATACATCTGAATGTTTGAAGATTGAATGTGGGGTCCCACAAGGTTCGGTTTTGGGGCCAGAAGTTTTTGTTTTATATATCAATGACATTTGTGACGTTTCTAAATTGTTACGGTTCGTTTTGTTTGCAGATGACACAAATTTCTTCTGTTCAGGAGATAATTTAAAAACATTATCTAAAAATATTAAAAGTGAAATGGTGAAACTTAAAATTTGGTTTGATGTAAATAAGTCATCGTTAAATCTGATAAAAAAACGAAGTTTATGGTTTTTGCTAAAAGAAGTAAAGATGAAGTCTCATTATCTATTAATGGAGTTAACATTGAGAAGGTATCAGAGTTTAAGTTTTTGGGAATCATATTGGATGAAAATTTGACATGGAAATCACATGTATCATATGTAAAAAAAAAGCTGTCAAAGAATATTTTTATATTGAACAAAGTCAAGTATGTTTTAGATTGCAAAACAATGAGAATGTTGTATTGCTCACTTATACTGCCTTATTTGAGTTATTGTGCAGAAGTGTGGGGTAATACATATATGAGCAATATAATGCCTTTGTTCTTATTGCAGAAAAGAGCAATCCGAATCATTCACAAAGTTAAATTTGGAGAACATATTAATAGTTTATTTATTAAATCAGGGTTATTGAAACTTACAGAGATAATAGAACTCCAGACGTTACTAATTATGTTCAAAGCCAAAAACAGAGTTTTACCAGAAAACCTGCAAAAGCTGTTTGTGTTTACTTCAGAAGATGGAAATCATAGAAGAAGATTTGATTTTAAGCACCAAGTTGCTCGGACTACTTTGAAACAGATGTGTATTTCGGTTGTTGGTGTAAAAATATGGAATTCCCCAACTGAAAGATTTAAAAGGTTGTACAGATACTTATAGATTTAAAAAAAACGTACAAATGCAGAAAAAATTGTCAATATGTACTCGAAACTTCAACTGGATGTTAATGATCAATTGTTTTGAGCTTGTAAAATTTTACTTGTATGGGTTATTTTTTTTTGGTTTGGTTTTTGTTTTTGTCGTGATAATCAAAGTGTTGATGGTGTAGGCTACTGAAAATCAACTGTATGTGATGTCAGACCATCTTTTTTATTTTATTTAATTTGTTCAAGTAGGGGGCAGACAAATATAAGAATTGTTTTCTTCTTGCTGCTCCTTTCCAATCATGGAGGTGTTGATTTGAAAATGTAGAGTGCATTTATGCACAAATTATGTTGTCCACTTTCATGAAAGGAACAAATAAATAAATAAATAAATAAATAAATAAATAAATAAATAAATATGAAGTTTTGCACAGATATTTTACTTTCCAGACAATGCAGAAGCCTAATGACAAATGATGATCTCCTAACATTTCATGCATGCTGCCTCTGCATGGTCTGGAAAGCATTTTAATTTGGCCAGAACTTTGATTTATGATCAAACACCTGTCAAACTAATGAGACACCCGCTGAACTTTAGCTGTAACTGCGTGATAGCTGCTGGCTCGCTACCTTGTTAAACTGAGATGTGGTGAACATGAAGGGAATTATTGTGTTGAACGTAGAAACTTTTTGTTACAGTCAAAATACAAAGAAACGGCTGTAATGAGGCTTCAGGAGCAGGACCACACCTCAGCTGCACCTCTTCTGGTTGTTCCATAAAAACCCTCCCACCCCTCTACACCTCTTTTGTTCTTGCATTCTGCGCATCCTCTGATTTTTATTTGCAATGCTGACTGACAGTTAAACAAACAAATCCTACGATCCCACGCAACTTCACAATTTCATCTAACTGCGACTGTATTCATTGTTTTGATAGCAAGACCTCTCGTGGGAGACATTCCATATTGTGTGTTTACAGTGAGTATGAGAGACAGTATAAGCAGCATGTCATAGAAAGCTCTCAATAATTAAAACACCAAGTAAGGAATTATCTTTTGTGTTGCCTTCCAGTAAAATTTAAACTGTGAATCGGCATGCCAAGAAACACTAAAGCTGTTTTGAAGGTTCTTTGTTGTCTCTCCTTTAATTTGCCCCACATGTTAACCATAAGTGTGCTTAAATCGCTGCTGTGGATTTGTTTTTTCTGTCATTTTCTTTACAAATCAGTATGTTTACAGGACATGGTGACACTAGCTGCAGCTTAACCTGTGGTGTTGAGGTCATGTCTCCTCTGCTTTTGTCATCACCTGCAGTGCTTCACCGACAAGTTGAGTTGATTTAATGATTCCACCCCTGGTTTTTCTGATACATCTTTCAGGAAATCTGAGATTTGGTCATGGCAATTTAGCTAATACGCAGTGATAATGCCACAGAGGGTTACTGAGGACAATGGCAGCTATAGTTCTGTCCCACATGGCTTAAATAAAAACTCAACACTGTAAACTCTTCTGCTCCTGTCACAACTTTATGAGACATGGAAAAAGTTCTGGAAAGAAATCTGGGATTTAGACTAAAAAAATAACAAATCATAGCTTGAAGAAAGAACTGAATCTCAGCTGTGACTGCAGAGTGTAAATTTTCTATTAAACACCACTTGGAAAACATCACTGAGGGCACTTTAGGGACAGAGATGAAACGAGAAATGAAGTATTACCAAACTGTAAAATGTGTTCGCATTACACACACAGTATATCATATCATACAGTCTAAAGTATACAGCCATCTCTTTGATAGGTTTGTCTTTTGTCAGCTGCACTTCATAAGGGCATCACCCACTTGCAAATTTAAGTACTAAACCTGATTTACTGGCACAAGAAAGACATTTCAGTAATATAGACTGACTGCACTACTTAAATAACTATCCCATAATGTGCCTGACTGCCGTTAAAGATAATACAATACATAGCATAATAATGCAATGTTCTTTGTAGTCAAGATATTTGCGCTTTTATCTCCACAAACATCTGTTTTGAGGTACGATCACGTTGTTCTCTACGTGAACGAAACTGTTTCCCTGGAAAATGCTTTGAAACCGCTGCTGCAGTCGGCAGCAGTCAAAAAGCCGAGCCTGTTTGAAGACTGAAAGGTTTTTGTTGAACAAAGGGACTCCCACATCATCTAAGGACGAAGACACCAAACTTTGATCTTTGAAGCTAAACGTGAGAAAAAATGATTCCGGCAACACCTGATCCCTTGCAGGCTGTTCCAGCTCAAAATTATGAGCCGTGTCAGAAATTCTTGCATCAAACAGTCAATGTGGGACATTTTAAAAAGGATCCATGTGCAACAATGATGAGAAAGTTGCTCCCTGTAGAAACAGGAAAATGAAGCTGAGTTATTTATATGAAGATTAACTATGTGAGCAGAAATTCTGAAGACGTGTGGGTGAGGTTTATACGCCGACATGTGATGCGTGTGGTTTGTGTCTGCATGTGTGTCCTGCAAGCAGAATTTACGGGAAACTCTGAAGCTTCGACACAACTCACAGCAGTCAGGAAGGTAAAAAACAATATTCTCAAAGTTGTTTTTTCAGTCTCTACACTGTGACACAATGCAGGCCTCACTCTGATCCTTGAGGGGATACAGCTGGGCTCTTTAGTACAAGATAAGTCAGGACAAGTTAATTTGTATAGCACATTTTAACAACAAGGACATTCAAAGAGCTTTACCATAGCAAATAAAAGGCTAACATGGTACATACAGATCTGTTACATGCTGCAGCAGACCTCAGGCTTGTCAGATTTTTCCAGACTTGCCCTCTAATTGATCCTGCAGATAGGCAAGCTCTCCTTAGTCTCCCTTAGAGCTGCTGCACTTCAGATGGTTTGTGCGCACGTGTCATTGAATGTGGCGCCCATCTCGGGAGCTACAGGCTACAATGAACGGTGAAGCTAGCAACATGACGTTAGTGACGTTCTTCAAAACAACTTGTTATGCTGAAGCTTCAGGACACTTGGATTACTTTGAGCAGTATGGAGGCAATTTATGGTTTTATTGTGTATATTTCTGTATATTTTTTTATGTTTGAATCCTAGTCACTATTCACTACAATTATTTTGGACTGCTGCGACTTTTTCCTGTGAAACTCCAGCAGTGTTTTGTGAACCCAAAAAACTTCAGTCGACCTTCCATCCGTATGAGGGCGAGTAGATAATTACCGAATTTTCATTTTTGGGTGAACAATCTCTTTAAGACAGAATATAAAATATTAAAACCACACAAGGCAATGCTGAAAGACATATCCAATTAAACTGGATGTAAAAAGAAGCTAAATGAGCAGAAGACAGATAAAACAAGAGAATATCACAAATTGGTGTTTTTCATTATTTAAAGATCCTACTTCTGTCTCACTATCTCTGTGTCTGCCCTCTGTCTATGCTTAAGACTCAGTGTTTTGGGTCTTACTTTTGTTTGTGACTGAGCCTAAAAGTTTAGACAATCTTTTCCAGAAAGATAAGAATTAATTATTAATAAAAGAGAGGAAAGAAAATAAAAACAGCTTCATGTTATATATATATATATATATATATATATACTGTATATATAAGACTATATGGGTGCATGTTTGATGAAAAAAAAAAAAAAAAGACTTTTTATTGAGGCCAATAAACAACCCTGTCGTTGTTTAAATTCTCACACTATCTTTAGGAAACAGATGGGTCCATACATCCCATACAGTTAAGGTACAGACATATACCACCACCACCACCTCCCGCTCACGCACACACAGAGGCCGGTGTGTGCATTGTGTATGCTGCCACACGTGCAGACACCGGGGATGGTTTCAATTCACTTTTAATTTAACTGCTGCACAAAGCAAAATTTAAAAGAATTTCGAAATCTAAACTTAATTAGAATACAAGTTCTTCTGTAATGGCATCTGTCTTTTGGTTGGCCTCCGAAGAAATAACAGATGTGGCCAGTAAGTGAATTTCATCTTAAATCTTAATGTTCA
Source organism: Acanthurus reversus (assembly GCA_029823135.1). Classification (NCBI taxonomy): domain Eukaryota; kingdom Metazoa; phylum Chordata; class Actinopteri; order Acanthuriformes; family Acanthuridae; genus Acanthurus; species Acanthurus reversus. The sequence continues at coordinate 10,181 of JAPXVT010232571.1, read as the reverse complement.
TTTGGTAGAGAAAAAGGGAGCACTGAGTCCTCTTTCTCTCTGGAAATCTACCGTACAGCAGCTCACTGCCTGAAGTCTGCGGCGAGCAGGGAAGGCAATGTAAAGAATATGAACACAGGCCAGGGAAAAATATAATAATGACCCAAAAAAGCAGGAGGCCAACAGATTGATGATATTTTCCTTTAGACACCTCTAGCTGTGATGTTGGAGGTTACTCAGTAGCTGGTGCTTTGACCGGGCGCTGAAATAAATCTCTTGGTACTTTAATGAGAACATAAATCTGTAGAGTGGAAAAAGAAAAAGGAAAAGACAAGAGAGAAGTGCAGCAATGTAGTATTGCACAGTTCCAGCATTTATGCACATTAAGTGGGTGATTTATGTGCATTTAGTGGCTGATTTATACACGTGTAGTGGGTGGCCTCATAGACTCCGCCACCCAAAAAAGGCTGCTTGGAATTAAACAGGGAATAAGTTAAAAGGAAATGTAACCAACGGAGCCTCTGCACTGTAAGTACTTGAAATTCCTGTTTAACTTATTTGCGTGTGACTTTATCCTGCCCTGTGATGCCCTGTTGAGAGAGTTGAAGGGCACACAGAAATAGACATGTCTGAGTTCAGGGCAACCTTGTTGATAATGACGGGCACAGCACTCAAGCTTGACCTTTTGCCTCTTTACAAAACTGCCTCTCTCTCCTTTCTGCTCCTGGCTGTGTTGCCTGCTGCAAGTCATCCTCTTTAAGGTAAATATTAGACTGGTTTTGTGTACCGGCAGAGTGTCTGAATGTTTATTGTAACAGTACAGTATGTATGGTATATGAGTGTTTATATAAATGAGTTGAGTCCTGCATAGAGTTGTAGACTGTAGACTGTTGTCATCTGTATTTTCTAAAAGCAGGACCGTGTTCAGAGTTCATCACTTAGAGACGTCCAGCTTTATCACCTAACAGCGTTTTTGCACGTCACGTATTCTTAATATGTTCAGTTTTTCAGCATGCACATGGTAAACAAGGAAGGATTCCTGTTCAGGCCAAATGATGGCATGGTGAACGTCTGGCAAATAAAACACGTGGTTAAGTTTGGTTAAATAAAAAGTTTAACACTGACAGTGGGTCTGTGAAAGTAGGCAGACTCCAGTCTTTCAACCAAAGTCCGACAGACCACACATCCACCACCTCATCCTGTTACTGTCCATCTCATTGCATAAAGGACACATTGCATCCCAGACTGGCATTGAATGTTGCCAGTGGATTTAAATGTAAGGTGAAGAGATAATTACTTTAAAACCAGGATGAATACTGTACATAGATTAAGTCCCTCTAATCAGTTTGAAAGTGAAACTTTGCTGCCTTCAAACCAAATTTGTGTTAATACAATGTAGGCACTGAACAAGGCCGAACTATGCTAAAGGTTGCCTGCTTTGCTCATTTAATCCTGCGGTCATAGTTCTGTCAATGCTAGAAAGTAACTATAGATTCATCACAAGGAAGAATATCTCAGGTCAAACATAACATTTATTTGGAAGACCCTTTTTTTGTCCAAAGTGATATACAATATGAGTGAAGACAAAGGAGCTGGATGTCATCCAAAATTTGAAGCTTTCTGGCCTCCATCCCTGTTGGAAATAACTGAAAAATGTATCTCTCCCATCAAATCCCCACAGCTTAATTTCATCCCCAGCATTTGAGTCATTTTTTTAATGTAAGAAAAACAGGAAATCAGCAGCACAGAACTTCAAAACTTCACTGCTGAAGATGTTTCACTATGGACTAAATTCTATTCCACGATTGTTTGGTTTGGTTTGGTGGTTCATTTATTAAGAGAAAATTAGAGGAACGGAGAATTGGTAGCTTTTTATTTGCTGTATATACATGAGAGTGGCATCAGCCATCAAGTTCTCTCAGTATTTAAATAAAATAATTGTGTTTCCAGACATGTTGAACTATTCCTTTAAATTTTAGTTTGCTTAGGGCAGGTTTTTTTCAGATGACTGGTATGTGCTCTTCTTAAGATCTGGATTGTTTTTTCCGCAGTCTTTGCTCTTTCCCATTATGAATTTTAAAAATTCATTCAGGAAGTTAGTCCAGTTTACTCTTTGCACATTTGTTTAACATGGGAGGCAAATTTCTCCCGCACATATGTAAGTCAAAAATGAAACCAATGGGTCTTTGGTGACGGTTGAGTTTGGTGTTGAGTTGTTTTAATTCACTGGCTTATCAGTTAACCATACTTTTAATGTGGAATTTGACGTTTTAAATATCAGCTGACTGTCCCTGCTGGTCCGTCTGTCCCTCGAGGTGACTGGATTGTTTCCTGGACAATCCTCGGCTCACCAATCACAGCAGCACAGCATCACTGTTCACCCGCCTATGAACACAACACTAACAGGCTTTATGTGTTGAACTACTGCTTTATAAACAGACCTGAACTCTTGAAAACAAAGCAAAAAAAAATGATTATATGTGAAGTCATAAACATGTTGGTGAGAGGTTGACTGAACTCAGGCACGGTCACAGCAAATAGAAAAGCAGCCTCTGTGCCCTTGGTGACTCTGCTTTCCTAAAGGATGACCCGCAGATCCGGTTCACAGAGGAAACTGCTCAGAATTTACACCCCACATTGTCCTCAGAGAAGAAACAACAGCACACACACACACAGACACACACACACACACAGAAAGAAAAAAATGCAACCATATATTCTAAGGCAGGGACAAAGATGATGGGAAAGCAAGATTAAAAAAATATATAGTTGCACTGTATTTATTAGCATGCTAACATGCCAGTGCAGACAATGCTAACATGCTGATATTTAGTAAACTGAATGTTTATCAAGTTCACCAGTGTGGCTTACAGCAATGTCATTAGATTTTATTAGGTATCTGGTCAAAAGCCAACAGATTGAACAAGTTCATTCCTGGACCTGAAGGGGGAGCGATTGTTGAAAAGTGCAGGATCACTGAAGCTCACTTCCTTTTTCACTCCAGACAGAAGCATGAATCTCTGCACATCTTATGCAGGATGTGTGACCTGTGTGACTGACGCTCAGTTTTCGTCAAAATTAACAGCTTGATGTATTTATTTATTTTTTCTTTCATACTTTGTTTTTGATGTTTAACATAACAATTCAAGACAGCTGAGCCAAACTATATTGATAAGTAAATAAAAATAATGATAGTTTCACACTGTTTACTTTAAATCATTCACTTCCATCTTGTTTGCCAGCTGTAGGCACCAAATTATGCGATTCAACTGACCGCAAAGAAGGAAACCTTTTCTGAGTTTTGTCCATTTTATTTTCCAACAGAGAAGTGGCAAATTCAATCAAGTGTTTTACGGAGTTGTTTTTCAGTAGTGCACTGTGAAACAGATTAAGAGTAGATAGAATTCAGACAGCAAAATACAAGACAGATTTTTTATCTCTGGAGTCAAGAAGAAGATTGCTGTCTTCCAGGTAACCACACAAAAGTACTTTGAACTGTCTCGAGCAGGCACGAGGTTACCGCAGCCCAGCAGTTTTAGCGTTATTATTGTGTCTCACGATACAGAGCTCGGCTATCACAAAGACGAATGTGTGATTGCCGATCAAATTGTTCCTTTGTAGTGTCTGCCATTTAGATCTGCGGCAGCTTGGCGTTCCCTGCAGGATCAGGAGTCATTTCAGTGAGTGCCAGGGAAGTTTGAAAATTTCTCCTTCGCTCTGTCTCACCACAGCTGTTGGACTCTGATCTGTGCCAAGAGGATTCCTGCAGAAAGCCGTGAGGCATGACAGTAATTTGGCTTCTTGTCATTTTGTGGCTGTTGTGGGAGAACCCAGGAAAAAAAAAAGACAAAAAAATTGATTTTTGATTATAGAGTTCTCTTTGAAATGGAAAACTAGTAGAAATATTTGTTTCTCTGAGCTTATCTGTCCATGTAGTTGCAGTTTTTCCTGCTTTTGTTTATCAGTGTCAGACGTTTGTCATATCTATGAATAAAACCCTCTAAAATCTTTCTCTCACAATAAACAGACTCATAACCTCTGAAATAACAACTTTATATCAAAGGCGAGATTCTGTGAGATTTATTTGTGTTATTATGAACAGCAAAATTTCCACTGGATGCTGACAAATCTTTGTGACAGATGCAAACTGAATAGCTTAGATTCTTTGCCTTCATATTGTAACTGATGTACTGCCTGTATCTGTACACCTTGTAACTTGTCCGTGAGTGATTTAAGAGTTGCAAAATGTTGAGCCTCTTCATCTATAACATTAAATCTAAACAGTGCTTTAGGAGAGCTGCCACTGTAGACATTATAATAAATACACGGAGGCCTATAATTTGCACTTTGCATGGAAAAATTGTAAATTAAATAGATTTAAAGCGGTTGAATTGGAGCGAGAGGCAAGAAAAGTTAAGTCACCATCTCATACTGCATATTTGTTAACCTCTATGTACAATGTTATATAAGAATGATGTAGAGAGGCCTATCACCTTCCAAACTCCAATAAATGTATAACAGATTCTTTGCACATAAAACATGTAGCATTAAGGTTGTTCTTTTATTCTGGCATCAGGAGCTGGACGGAATTCACATTTTTATCATGGCCTCAGATAGGAGGCCAGCTGTGAAAGATGCCAATTCTTTCAGATTAAAGTCACAGCTAAGTTAGCATTGTATGAATAATAATAACTTTATTTATATAGGCCTAGCACTTAGAATAAAACAAGTTTACAAAGTTACAAAGTGCTTTGACAGACAGAGCAAGAGCCAGAAACTCAGGAAAACAGTATCACAGAATAAATCTCCACAGTGAAGCCAAACACAAGGTCGTCTAGATTAAAACCAAGTTACAACAAAAAGTAAAACGAAACAATGAATGAATCCAAGTGAAAGGAATGAAAATTATAAAACAGAGAGAGCTGAGCATGACATCCGGCGTTTTATTCATCCGTCACTGCATGGACCAGCTCGCCGCTGTTGACTGAAGGGTCTGAATTTGAAGCTGTCATGAAATGCTGTTCTCCGTCTCTCTTTGGTGTTTTTTTTTTCTTTTCTTTTTTTTTTTTTTTTTAAGGGTCTTGCACGCGATATCACATGGTTGTCTGCTGATAAGGGGATAAGGGATTTTTTTTAAAGGGGGGTGGGCTGGGTTTGGTTTACCCAGTCAGCTTTTATCTGGTCAGAACTCTGCTGAGTATCAGAGGTTTGATAGATGGTGTTGGGTTAACCTCAGGCTATTGACACAAGTGTCGGTACACATTATGATAATGAAGATTAATGTATTTAAGATAGGCATGTTATAGATATATCTAAGAAAAACCTACAAAACACATAACTTGAGCTGAGAACCAGCCCCATACTGTAAATGACCTCTTTGCACCCATTAGGTATGAGGTTGTGCATTCAGCATTGGAATTTTGCGTGAATTTTTTATTTTACATTTGGGTTATTGTTATTACTGTCATTATTTCAGTGGTTCATAAGCAGGATGTCAAATTTAAATTAATGAAATCCAGAAACAACCACTGTTGGCACTAATCTCCCTCTTTGCCTATCATGCCAACACAGGCAGCTCAGCGCGACAGAGCTCAGATGGAGTGGCTCCTATTCTTGTCTCAGCTGACAGGACGTGTTTCCTCAGGAGGCCACTTATCGTGTTTGCTTTGACATTCCACACCCAAACAACATGACGTGGAGGCAGAAATAAGCTTGCTGCAAAGTGCCATGCTGCACCTGTACTTCCACAGGCAGAAACATTGATTAAACTAAAAATGCTGCTCTACAGTCACAGAACTGTTATTGATGGATATTTGTACTGATTTATACTTCCTTGGACAATCAAATATTTTCTTTATATTACTCCAGAAATTTTCGTTGATGGTGTTAGGGTAGTTGCAAGTGATAAATAGGAATATGAAGTGTCAAAATCATGGATCACAACCCATCAAGCTCCCTGAATTATTGTATTTATGTTATTTATGTTTCTGTTTCCTGTAACATTGCCTTGGCTTCTTTCTGCTTTAAATGCAATAATACAACAATACTAATGCAATGCAAATACGCAGAAAGAATGTTCAAGAATGTTTCTGGACAGATACGTTAAGAATGCAACAGGATAAAAACAGTCACAACATTGTAATAAAACTACAGTAAAAATATTATACAGCCACGAAGATGTCTTGTCTATAAAATTGAGCCGTGTCATTGCATGTGCCGATTTGTTATAGAATTTTGAATCGTTATTCTTATTCTATTTTTTTTTCTTTGTAACAGCAAATTTGCAGCATTGTTGCTTCAGTTTGGGTAATGTATCAGCAGCATGTAAAGTTTTTGAGATTGTTAGAGAATGTGTGAATATGTAAGCGTCTCAGTACCTGTGTAGCTGTTGTACGCCTTGTTTCTTGTCTCCAGTGAATCTAAGAACTGCGGGTCATGAGTTTTCACAGTGTTTTATCACAAGCTAATGTTTTTACACAGTTGTCCTATTTAATGTTTCTATTGCGTTGTTTCCTGTTAATGTTTTTGTACAGTAATGCCTGGTTTGATGCCACAATTTCTCTTTATCAAAGACAATTTTCCCCCACTGGAGATAAATAAACTAACCTTGAACCTTGACATTTTTTATGTGTTGTCAGTTTTATGCCCACCTGTTTTTCTGTCCAACACCCAGTACTCATCAGTTTTGAAAGTGCATGCTGCTTTTTAACTTTTAGTCAATTTTATGTCAAACACTCATTTGTGCTGCTTATTTTGCCAAGAACACTGTTTTAAAAAAAGTCAACTTGGTTTCTGTTATCCATTCCACATTATATTTACCTTAATCACATCAGGACGGGTGATGATGGAGGCCCATCATGCTGCTGAGAGTGTTAGTGTTGTCTCTCTGTGAGGGGCAACCACATGCTGGATTGGAACTTCAGCTCACGTGGCTCCATCCAAGGGAAACAAACTCTGCATTCCAGCCTGTCTTTCAACTTCCAGCTATAAAAGGTAAATATGATTTTTTTTTTTTTAAACATAATAAAGTGACAGATTACTTAACAATTGAAGCTGACTGTAGCCACAGTAGCCTCGCTAACAGAGGAAGCTGCATGACTTTGACTCCTCTTTTCACTCTGAGTGCATATTCAATACCAAAGAGAAGACCAACAAAATGATAACAACCCACGCTGTGTGCTCGTGTTAATCATTTTATTAGTCCAGCAAGTCATTTTCCATCTGTTGTTTTTCTTTCATCTCTCCATACTGAGCCCCATGGCACAAGAATGTTTTAATTAACTCCGCTCAAATTCAAAACATGCCACGGTGTAACAGCAGCGAGTTTGAGGCAGTTTTGAGAAGTAATTTAGAAAATGACACGATATCCAGCACCCAGGGCTCATTGCATTTGAGGACAGAGACATTAACATTGCCGTGATTTGAACACAGTAATAGCTGTTGTGGATCAGGGAAAAATTTCATGTTGGAGTATTCTGAAGCACGTCTGTACATACACAGCAGTAATGTGCGTTGAAATCTGTGCCTGGGTAAGCAGAGACTTATCAGTGTGACATATGTTTGCATTCCTTTAATGCTGCAGCTCACGTTCTTATTCTGCACGGACGGACAAAACACAACCTACATTAGTTAGGCTGTAAATCAACAAATGTGCCTTGTGCCTATACGGCAATCACAGCCGGACATGACAATTCAACCTAATAAGTAGACATGTCTAGCTTACAATGTGTTCACACATCATAGACTTACGCAACACAATAAACCCCAATAAAGAAACAGCGAGAGTCATTGTGACTGGAAAGGCTGTGTAGTATTATTTCTGGTGCATGTCTTACATAAAAAATTTACAAACACCCCAAAACACACGTCCGTCTTTCTTTTCGTAGCAGTGTATCACAATATTTCACTTTTTTCTTGACGTTCACTGGTATCCAAAACCGGAAAAAGACAACTAGCCAGGAAAAAAAGTATTCAGTCTGAAGCAGTCCCACTCCTACTGTTGGAAAAAATTCTTTAAATCTGTAGACAATACATTGTATAAATATGTCCTATTTAAAACTTGCCATCTAGCCATAGCTACATGACATTTAACAAGCTAAGTGGTCAATTTCAAAGCGAGCAGGAGCAGCTACATGTCTCCTCCTGACATGGACCATCCTCTGCTGAGCCTTAACGTCATCAAATTAGCATTCAGGAGAGGTAGTTTTTAGGGGCAAGCTGTGGCAAAAGGAGCTTAACACAGCTTTCCAGACTAGTTTTCACTACATTATGATGAGAAACCGAAATTTAAAATAAAATATATCAGCATCATAAAATAATGAATTATGAACCATGAAACGTCAAAGTTTCTTTTCAGCTTTGATGAGGCCCTGCCATGCATCACATAACTGACATGGATGCATTTTTGTATTGTAATGTTGAGAACAACTAACACTTTAATCAATGTGACAGGAGCAGAGGTGATTGTGCTTAATTAGCATGAAAGCCATGGAGATTAAATGCTGTAATTTTTCTTGTTATGACACCTCTGACATGTGTACAGACCACATGTGGCAGTGAGGCCCTGAGACGTGTACGCCCAATCCATCCAATTTAGTTTTAATTGAACTATTGAACTGCTGCTGCAGTAAAAGGACATTTCCTCTTCTCACTAGGCACAATGAGAATGAAATGTGTACAGTATGACCGAGGCATCACCCCACCGACATGCAGTCTTGATTTGTACTGTTTGTTAGGATTTGTTGCTACAGACCCCTCAGGCAACCGTGTCAAGTCGTTGTTTCATATCCTGAATCCCGTCAGTGAATGTCGTAAAGCACAGCAAATATTGATTCTTCTTCTGCGGTACATGACAGCACTCACATCTCAAACAGGTGTTTGCTTCTGATGAGGTGGCATCAGCGTGTAAGGTCAACATAATTTTGTCAAAAGACAGAAGAATGAGAGAGATAAGGGAATCTTGCTCTTCACACCGTCTTAATCTGATATTTATGAAAACATCAGACACAACTAGTCACGATGCAACTGTTGGAGAAAGAACAGGACCTAATAGAGACGGAGTGCTGAACACTTAATCATCCTTGAAAGGGAACCTGAAGGCAACTAAATGATGTAATTAAATTTTAAATATTTATAGCATGTTGCATCAAAAATTAATATTTCACAGACCAATGCCTTAACTACCTTAAAAGGGACAGTTCAGTATTTTTGCAGTAGGGTTATATGAGGTACTTACGCATAGCAAGTCTATTACCCTCTGCAAATGACCATCAGCGGTGTCACTTTAAAAAGAGGGAGAAACTGCTGCCACTGAACTCAGCATTGTACTGTTGCAGACGGTTTTTAGCCAAATTAAGAAATGCTTCCCTAAAGAAATCACTATCCATTCAACTGTATGCTAAATTTAGGATTTTTTAAATCTCATATCCTCCATATATTACTGCCCTCTATCCCTAGCATGTGCCCTTCTGCTGTGCACTGTATCACTGCTGCGCACCTCAGTTTGACCATACTAACAGCTAACACAAGTAACCTAGGTTGATAAGGAAATATTCAATATTTTTGCCATAAAACCGTTTATGAAACTGTGCTTGTCTACTAGTCATTATGTAATATAAAGAAGTGAGAAATGAAAAGTTACTTTGATGACAAATCTTCATTAGGCCCTTCTGGTGTGGAATGTTTTTTCCAGTTTATCTTCGGAAAACTGAAGAAGATCCGCAGGACACCAGCATTCAGTAAGACTGGGAACTCTGTATGGTTGGAAATGCAGACTGTATATGAGTCCAACTCATGGCAGCAGCAGCTCTCCAGGTCTATGGGCATGGGTTTACAGCTCACATGTCTGCACCACCCAGTAGCTTGCGCTCTTTCTCAAACATCAGTCTCTAGTTTCCCTGGAAGTTTCCCGCTCTCTTTGTCCGGCACGAGTGTGCGTAGTAATATACAGAGGAACTACGGTTGAAAAAAGAGGGCCAAAATAGGGGCAGTTTAGACGGCGCAAATTATCGAATCAAGTGAAACACTTTTGTCATGGTTCGGGCTTCCTTTTACACGACAACGACGTGCTGGTGACCCGAAACAGCAAACGTTTGAAACTGGGTTCCAGAGTGGAATCTTTTAAAACTACAACTTTCCTTCCAGCTGTGTAAACTGGCAAGCGGAGTGACTGTGAACGCGGTGATGACACTAACGCTAATGGC
>JAPXVT010232394.1:0-10641 GCA_029823135.1 Acanthurus reversus | reverse complement strand
TCTCTCTCTCTCTCTCTCTGTCTCTCTCTCTCTCTCTCTCTCTCTCTCTCTCCCTGTCTCTCTCTGACAAATGGTTTACTTTGAAAATAAATAAATAAATAAAACAAAATCACTGCTGTATTCATGTCAAATAGTTACCATAAAGTTACCACCATAATTACAAATAGCTGTCTAAAAAAAAACAAACACATACCTCCATCAAGAAATACATAAATGTAAACAAACCTTTGGAAAAATGGCTCCATGATTTAGAGTTATTGCTAATAAAATCTGATTTTAACACTTTTAATATTATTTACAGACTTTGAAACAATCCATGTAAAGTTAGACTAAAACACCTCAAAAGGCATAAAAATGTAAACTGAAAGCTGTTCTCAAACTTTCTGGAGTAGATTCATTGTCTTGATCTCTTTTAAAGGTTAAATTTAAATTTTATCACTATCAGAATCACCGTAAGTGCTACTGACATTGATAGAAGAGTAAACACACAGACAAGGAGGATTTTTTTTTTTTATTCAAGTCGACAAACAAATGTCTGCAGACGACTTGATGGAAATTATTTGGGGTAAATTAAAATAACACAGCATGAAGTCATGGACAAAATCAATAAAATATCATAAAAATATTACATTAAATCAATACAGTAAATAGTAAATGGACTGTATTTGCTGTATGGGAGCACTGTGAATTCAGGCCCAAGTCTGAGAACTGACTTGATTCCTACACACTGTTGTCAGGAGGAGGGTTCACAATAAAAAGAATTACAGGGAGCTTATTTACGATGTGTAGGAGTTAGCTAGCTCTGAGAGATTAGGCCAGTTCCTGTGAGGATAAATTTCACTTCTCAGGCTGTAGCTAATTTTAGTATGGTATTTTTAATAGCGCTATACAGGCACATGATCTTGTAATAAAACATTTTGTGACTTCAGTTTTGACATTAACTTAGAGCAGTTTGTGGCAAATGTACTTTTCAAGTTGCGCTAGGTGCTAATGCTAACATTACTGATTTACAGCTCCTGTCGCTAAGTTGATCGCCGGCAGACGATTTACCTTCAGTCTAAATATTTTGTGTGCATTTTTAAAATTACAAATGAAATGTAAAAATTTCAGACAGCGTTGGATTTGTCTGACATGTCAATTTTTGGTCTTTTTTTTTCTTTTTCTTTTTCAGGAACATCATTAAATGTATGTGATGCTATAACACAACTAGCTTGCAGGGCAGGGCAGAGTTAAACTCTCTGGCATGAAAAGACTGAGTTTTTTGGTCAGGTTTCACTTGGTTTGGATCTGTCTTTGGAAATTTGTGTTGTATCAGTTTCCCCACATATGTCAGTCTTTACAACCACAGTAATCAGAAACAGTCTAATCTGTTTTTTACTGACATGCAAATCCAACTGTATCTCTTCATGTGTGTACCTATACCCATCAAACACACACACACACACACACACAAGCTTGGAGCCCTCTTTGATCCCCGACCCAGTGGTCTGTCAGCAGCAGACCACTGTGAATATTCTTAGTGCCCAGAGATCCAGTTGCCCTCTACTTGTACCAACAGTCTGGCAGCCGTTTTGGCATCAGAGCCCCCCAGTCCAGGGTTTGTATCTTGGAGGCACATTGTCCCTGCATAGCACTGTCAACACAGGTCACCCTTCTGTCTTAAACAGTGTGTTATCCACATGTCAACATGTATATGACACGATGGATGGATGGAAGGATGGACAGATAGAACGCATATCCCTGCTGCAGACTTGACAGCTTAATAAACATCTAAAATCATCAACCTGAATGTCAATACCCTGAAACTATGGTCCCAATAAATAATTGTGAATCTTGTGTCTGTTAGTGGATGGGTAACATGTTCTGAAAGGAGGGGGGGGGACTAAACTATGCCAACCATGCCAAGCTGCCGGGCTGAGCAGCTGGCAGGACGGGATGGAGGGTCAGATTACAAGCCTTTTTCGCCTGTCATGACTTCGTCTGGGATTTCAGCCAGGTAAACTGTCAAAGCCTGCTTCCTCCCTTGGAAGTGCGAGGCGTTAAAGGGCCTTAAACCCACCCACAGACCCTCCTGTCTCTCTCCTTCTGAACCCCCCTCTCCTGCTTTTTCCCAAGATTTGTCCACCCCAACAACCCTGTCATGTTTCATCCACACAAGTGTGGGTTGGGAGTTCATACTATGCTTTGACACACTGACGACATACAAATATTTACAGAATTAAAGACCTGGAAATGATTCTCAGCCTGGTTTTGACTTAAAACATTAGGTACACTGCAGAGGTGTTAAAGAAAAATTTTGACATCTTGGTCCCATTTTCAGATTTTGAGACATAATTTCTATTTGTATTCACAAATAAAGTAACTGCTCAGATCTGGAATCTGGCAGTTGGCTGCTGTAGCATGATGCAGTTTTTCAACAACCAGTTCAGGTCATGATTACAATTGATCACTTTGTTTTCTTCTGAATAAATTTTACTTTCCACTGCTGTTGTTATTCTCCTAATTTGAATTTTTTCAACAATTTGGCAACATTTCCAGATCTCACCAAATCATTTGGTCCATGAGTCCATTGGTGTTATTACTTTGAGAATGATGGACTCAAGGACCCGAGTTGTATACAATCAGACTTTAGAGAACTAAAAAAAGACTGTATAAAACCCATTTTGGATAGATCACTGAATGCTTGTACAAAAAAGTTAAATTATTAATCTGAAAATTTATTATCTTTGTGTTAAGCTTCTTAAACCAACATTTCTAGACTTCACGTGGCCTTTATGTGGATCGATACACAGAGCCCTTTCCTATTGCTTGAAGTCATTGGCATTCAGACACTGTGGCACAAAGCAACTAAATCCCGTGTGTCAGGGCTCCTTTGCTGAGGCGGAAATGCGATTGACAGGAGAGGGAGGAGGGGTGCTGGTATCTCACAATCCTTTCTCTCTCTTCCCCTTCTCTTTCCTCTCATCCAAAGACAACTGCCCCTCACCCTCCTTCTGACAACATTGTGCAGGAATCAAGTCAGTTCTCAGACTTTGGCCTGAATTAGCAGTGCCTCCATGTTCCTTTACTTTTTACTTCGACCCAATGAACCGCTAACTTTTCCTCTGGTGGGCTTGTTTTTACACACAAAACTATCATTGTTAGGATCTGTCATTTGGCTGCCTCAGTGGTATTCAAAACAAGCAAATACTGTTTGACACTCCTCGAATAGGCAGATTGACTCTTGCTCATGTATGTTCACACTCATAAATCACTGTCTAATGTGTACACACTGTATCATTTGCCCAGAGAGACAACAATGGCCTGGTCTAAGTACAGATACAAAACAATCCTCAAGCTCTATTTATGTGACAATTTGGTAACCATCCCCTGTTACGATACAGAGCTTTCAAAGCTTATTTCAAACTGAAAAGTTTGAAATAAAATGTGAAAGAGCATAGAGCTACACTTAAAGAGAAAGGTAGTTTGAGAACTGGGGCCTGTACTACAAAGCAGGATTTATGCTTAGCGAACTAACTTCAGGTTTAACTCTGGGTTTTCAGTCCTGCAAAGGTGGATTACTTCACCGCAGTAACTTCTGTTGAATGGCTAACCTGTTCCGGAGCAGGTTATGTTCGAGATAAGAGGTCAGCGGGTATAAACACTCTGCTCACTGACCAATCAGATCAATCAGTTCTCTTGGAAAATGACATCACCATTCATGGAAGATCCCATGGAGGTCAGAGCACTGATACGAAAGAGTCTGTGAGGAAGCAAAGAGAGTTCACAGACCAAGTCTGAAATAGAATTTAAAAGAAGCTAACCAAGCTTTAGTTGCATATTGTGAGACACATATTTAATAATTGCATAGATGTACGTGCCCTAATGATGTCGCAGGGACATTAAATAGGCTATAAAAGCAGTCAGAAGAGCTTCTCGTAACGCAGCAGTGTGAATTGCAGGTTTTTAATGCACAGATCTCTCTGTTCTGTGATCCAGCACTCATCCCACGTCTGCACGTTTCTTTTATTATCTTAATATTAAATGCTTTCCGTACTCTCACAGTCAGCAATTTTTTTCTGCGCCTTCCTGCCTCTGATGGCTGCAGTCACTTTTCGTCTGAATTAAATATGCTTCCTCCTCCTATTTGAAAAAAACATGCAGCTCTGCTGCCACTAGACTGCTCAGTCCATGTGTGTGATTGGTCATATGCTGCAAACCCCGCCTCTCTTATGTGAATCTGCTCACATTTAATTAGGAAAACCTGGGTTAATTTACCGAGTTGATAACCAGCTTCCTGTGACTGCTTAGCAGGATCTCTTTTGTTTGTAACACAAAGAGATCCAGGACATGTTAAACTCACTTCGTATTACAGGCCCCAGCTACATGCATTCATTCATCTGTGAATGTGACACTAGGAACAAAACTTTGCTCAACTATCACAATGTCTCAGTCTGTAACTCTTTCTCTAACTCCCACCCCAAACTGTGAATGGATGCCCACATTAACATGAAGTATCTCTTATCTAGTTCCTCCAACCCTGAAACCCACATTTACATTTAGACAGACAAATAAACTCATGTGTCCAAAAATTGAGAAATGTTATTTAGAGGATGTTTAGACCAAAGGTATGCAGGTCATGACAACAAACAAACCTGAAAAATCACATTTTGGCTGCCGGATAAAACAAAGACTCTGTGGAATATTCTCGTCCTCAGGGAATAAGCTTTATTCTTGGCATGGCTGGTTGGCATGTGATACTGAGTGAGAGGTGACACATACAGTACATAGTTTTACTCATCCAGTCTACCAGACCAGGGTGTTCTGTATCGCTGAGACAGGCATTGGACTATCTATGGGAAGTGATTTAGAAAAAGTCTATAAACGTCAAACTATAAGATATACATTTCAGACAGTGAAAACATCAACACCATAAAATCACCCGAGCTGTTACACAAATGAGTTTATTAGCATGTAAACAGATATGTACATTCAGTGTATGGTTTTCATATTCTGACCCAGTCACTTCCTCCACAGGAACACAGGATGTGTGTGGAGTGTCACTAACGGACAGCCCCATGAAGACGAGAATCAAAGCCTGCAGGTGCTCGCTGAGGTGTACGTGAAAATCATTTCAGGCAAACCGCTCGTGGAAAATCTGTGTTGACGATGCTGAGACAAATGGCTGTGACATGAGAAGCAATGTTCATGAACTCAAGCACTTTGCACCTGCTTGAAGGAATAAAGAGTATATCCACAAGGCGGCAGATCAAGGCTGCATCATCCTTGGCCAAGGCTGGGATATTGATAATGCTTTATTGTTTGAGTTTATTATTGTACTTTCTGATCACTATGAACATGCTTAATTTGTCTTTTTTTAAAATGTTCTTCTAGTGTCTCACAGTTTGTTTAGACATTGCTGCTCATCTCACTTCACATGTTAATATACTGTCTGCACCATTCATTCATTCAATTCACATGCTGTGAACAAAAGTTATGCTTTAATTTTAAAGACAAACATCAGAAAAGCTCTGAAAAAACAAGATATGTGGAAAAGCCAGGATGTCTAAGCAGTGTATCACTGCTCTATGGAAACAGCTACAGTAACAACTGTGAGATACTTGCAAGGAACTACAACAGTATCAGAGTGAGATGAGCTCTGACAGCTTTGAAGCCCCATGTCCTATGGCAAAGTGTGGATGTATGAGGTGTCAGAGCAGACCAATGGTCTGCCTGAACCAGGTCAGGCTCCATTACCTTTGCCTGAAAACTCCTTTCTGCTCAAACCCTAATAGGGCCATGTTGAGATCACGCATACACAACATGCCCAGACTGTTAATGTGAGGCCAACTCAGCCATAAGCAATGTGTCTGGTGATTCATCTCCGTCCACTTAAAGCAACACGTATGTTAAACATATTTTTAGGCCCACTGCTTCGTTTCATGGTCGTGATAAACATTTGAAAGACAACAGACTCTGTGGCACCTTTGAGGCCTGAAGTGTCTCACATTCTGCTGCTCTGCTTTTAGCAACTTCCGAAGTTCAGTTTTCACAGGCTGCTCAGAAACATGTCGAGCTCAGAATAAAACTCATTGTCCTTCAAGTGACAGACATCCATGACAAACGTGTGTGTAAGGGCCCAGAATTACAACAGAACCACACAGGGGTAACCACACCATCTTAACGTTCAGCATAAAACTATATGATCACCTCACAGATCAGTGATCGGTGTGTCATTAAAATCCTTATCTTGTAAGTAGCATAAAAATGCTCAATATGCCATTCTACCATTAAGAAGTGCACTGATGGTGCATTGTGCCTTAGGCTCCACCACCAGCTTATCTGGAACACTTTTTGAGAAGGAGGGTAATAATTAAACCAAACATATCAACCATCCAGTCTCTGTCGTATGAGCTACTTTGTTCTGGACATATTTTCATTGATTATCTGCTTCTTTTAATCATATTAATTTGTCCGTGATTAGACTGAGCTATCGTCTGCAGTGTGTCCATCCAGGCGCCAGAGCATTGCCCTCTTTGTCACCTGGCACTGCAAATAATCAAAAGCATGGCAGCCATGTGAACATGCTGTGCAGCCGGTGCTGACTGGCAGGCACCAGGTGGGCACGGGTAGGGTGCTCTGTAGCTATCTGTACATAAACCCCAGAATTCATTGCAGAACAAGAGCAAGGTCTGCTAACTAGAGATGTTCTGACACAATTTTTTCCTTCCTGATACCGATACTCAAACTTGTGTATCAGCCAGTACAGATACCAGTATTTTCAGTGATATCACAGGCATTGTCTGATGCTGGTACTGGTATCTACCACTAACTGACAATGGATACTGCCAGCCAGTGTTGCTATGGAATGGGACCTTTTGGGTGTTTTGTCTGAATTAATGATATGCTATTTGATGTGCTTCATGCGTAACAATCATCTCAGCTCCTCACATCGATAGGTTTTATGTTGTTTTCCTGTTTCATTCCCTCATCATAAATATAAGGTACTGGACTGTCTTCATTATGTGTGAGAGCGAATGATGTCCTGTGATGCCCTGTGATGTGCTGGTGAGGTATGGACTGGTTACTGATTTCTCGTGATGTGGGTGTGTTTGTGTCTGTGGTTACAGATGGGCACAGTGGGGCATAAACCCAACCTTGCTTCACCTTTATCCCATGAGCAAAAACCTTACCCAAAAAAGTCATGCGAAACAGAATGTTAGTTACACACTGTGATTACTGACTCTAGGGCAGTACAGACACAGCTCCCTGAGCTGTGGGCCCAACCGGTTCCTTTAACTAGCCAGAGAAAAAGATGGTTTTAGAAACCATTTGTCTGGGGAAAGGATAAAAATTTTTAGCAGGAATGGATCCACTAGTAACTAGCACCTATTACTTTAAAAGAATCAATAGAAAAGTGGGAAAAACCAACATTCTGTGTGTCACTGAGAGGCAGTGCAGTGCACAGCACAAGTTTACGCATCAAACAACAAACCAGGTTCCAGAGTGTAATCTTTTGAAACCTTCTTTTGCGACTGTGTAAACTGGCAACGCACAAAGCCTTTGAAAGTGGTGACTACACTAATGCTAATGCTAGCACAAGACACTCCACTGTGCGCCCAAAGCAAGATGAATATGACGACAGTCTATTGAGGCAAATTCGAGTGTTGGTTGCATAATTTTAGAAGTAAATATACAACTGAATTTCTGTAATTTGAGGCTGCTTGGGGCTTAGCAGCAACAGGAAGTAAACAACTTTCAGCAGCTCTGATGGTATGTCATCACAAAGTCACACCACCGACTACTGACCTGGCATGTGCACTGCAGTGCTTTCAGTTGTTCATGTAAACATTGATTTTTTTGAGACCCAAAAAAAAGAGACTTTACTGTTTTTAGTAGAGCTGCTTTCATCTAAACCTGGCCTGACTTTCACATTCATACTGTTGGCTGCAGCACTGTAAATATCACAAAACAGTGAAATTTTAGGGGTTGGTATGTTTTGGTTGGACAGTCAATTGATAACATAAAACCATGGTTTTCCCAGACATCCATTCTAAAAGTTTTCGAACACAGAAAGTCACAGACATCAATACAAGTTTCAGACCATCTGGCAGCTCTGAGTTGAAAGACTTCCACACCTGGAGAATCTCCTCTGAAGCTGCAAGCAAACCACCACCTTCGCAAGCATTCACGGGCCATCCCACAGACACTTACCGCCATGTTAAAACACTAACATCCTATTGACAGGACCAATTAGCACTAATGTGTGGTGACAGGCACCTCCCCCTGTTCTCACAGTGCTATCACAGGCAGGAAGACACTCACACACTCATAGCACAGACAGAGAGGAGGAGTTCTCTATTTTCTAAATTATAGTTGCATACTGGCTTGGACAGTACAAGCTGAGTAACCCTACATGAACCATTAAATCAAAACTACTGGACTTTCAAAGTATTTCACAACTACAGCTCCCATGAGTCTTAGCCAAAAATGTTCTCACAATAAATGTCATTCACATCCTGTTATTCAAGGTAACTGCACCCAAAATTCTGTCTTGAGGTGTTTGGTGAACTCCCTCAAACATGGAAATCTTTTCCAGCTCCACTCCTGACATGAACACAGCATGAGTGCAAGTCAACACACACAAGGCACACAATGACACATACCTTGTCTTTCTAATGATTTTATTATTTTGGGATGTAAATCCGAAGCAGTCAGTTGAGTATTTCTGGTTAGTTAAGTCAACTCCTCCTCTGAGTGCAAATTCATTGTGTTTAACAGGAACAATTCCTGAAAACTCAAGAATTCAGAGGTAAAGTGTTGGCTAATGAACTGCCGAGCTTGACCACTATCATTTTTAAAACGGTAGATGCTCCATGTCAAGTTCACAGACAGCAAAACACAGAGATGTGGCTGACCTTAGGAATGCCTCAATGATGCCACGTGGGCACACCAACTTGCATCATGACTTAATATGCAAACAAATGGCCCTGACTGTATGTAATGTAAAAATGACTGCACATGTAAATTATAAAACTATCAGTTATAGTTGTTTAAATATTAGATATAAGCATCAAAGCCATTTCAGCTGCTCTGTTTCATGACACGTTTTTCATCGTATAATTTGTTAATATGCGGTAAAACTACGTAACACAACAGTGCTACACAGTGTGTCCACTCAGGGTTGGTGGAGATCTTCCAGACTTTTGGAAGCTCTTTAACTGAGCTCCCCATCGCAGCTCTGTTTGCTGACACAGGTGTGTTTGAACCAGATGAAAGAGCGAAAAAGGAACCTTCCATGTGGAGAAACATGTACAGAAATCTTGACTGAACGTCTAAATATCGAATGTCCAGGGTGAAAGCAGCATTGTTGTGACCACAATTATCGTCAAAACAACCTCAAGTAGTGAAATGTATGAAGACACATTAGCAAACTTGCATCACCTTGAACTTAACCAAACAGTTTGAATGACCCAATGTAGCTTCTCACCTGTCTACAGGGTCCCGTGTCCTTTGTGTGTGTGTGTGTGTGTGTGTAAATAAATCATCGGTGAGAGAAAAATAGCAAGCATGTAAACGGGTGGACGGATGGAGAGAAACTTACCTGGGGGACACAGGCAGCTGTGGGAAGCATCTCTCGTCTCCCTTGTCTTTGGTAGCCGTGCTGCAAGCTTCTGCACGACAGAGGAAACAGAGGAAGAATGTTGGAGCGCAATGACATCATAACATCACATTGCACCTAAAACAAAACGTATGCCCATTTACTGGTTTCACAATTTTTGGTTCTATTACATTACTTTCAGCAAATATAATATGCATGTAATTACACACAAAGCCTCATGAGTTAGACCAATTTTGGACCTTTTGAAGCTAAACATGGACAAGAAGTCCAGTTACAATTCCATGACGACTGATAAATTTCCATATGCCGATGAAAGACGAGGTCAAAAACTCCAGAAGAAGAGAGTAAGTGGACCTTAACTTGACATGTTTTGTCAGTTGGGAATTAACTGTTGAATAACAGTTTACATACACAGAAGATACCACGTTAGTTGAGAAGCCAGGATCACAGATAAGTGTTTGAGTGAGTTGTAATGAACTTATGAAAAGCTCGTGTAAAAGTTAGTCACTCTAAAAAAGGACAGAGGCATTATTTGGGTTCGAAGATTTTACTTCAAGTCCATCAACAAGAACACGTAGAAGCATCAGAATAAAAACAAACAAAAGAAGAAAAAACATGACTGTGATGCGTAGAGTGCTTAAAAGTTTGCAGCATTGCTTGTCGACAGGTATTCTAACCAAATGTGTCTCAGGTATTTCCATTACATGTGATATGTTACTGTTATTTTTAGGAGCTGGAAACGCCATTAAACGCTCAATATATAAGAATGGCACTGCCCCCATTTCAAGTGATATTCCTCCACCTCATCAAGCAGCCTATATGATAATTGTTATATGGTAGCCAGCTGACCGAGAGACGTGGGACAAAGAGATGTCTAATTTTTTCAACTATGATAGGTATAGTTATCCTTCAGAGGAACTGGGATATTGCTTCTGGAAGATCAAGTTGCCTTTGAGGTTTTCCAACACATTTTCTCCTTTTTCAAAAGATTTATTTTTGCTATTTTCCTTTGTTGGATAGTTTGATATATAGATACAGAA
>JAPXVT010232035.1:0-10643 GCA_029823135.1 Acanthurus reversus | reverse complement strand
ATCAGCGTTTTTGGTAATTTTCCAATACTGTTCAAATTAACTGGAAAGGAAATTTTGAATTAAACTGTTTTGACTCAGTTTGTCCGCTGAATTATCAATGTCATGTGATGTGAATTATTAAGACTCCCCAGATCGTACACAGCAACTTGTTTTTCAGTTCTGTTTTCACATTTCCAGTGAACTACGTGACCCATGTATTGTGACACATATCGTATTGTCAAGTCTTTGGCAATAGGCACCCCTGGCCACAACAGCACCGTTCTGTACTTTTGGATTCGGGGCATATCAGCATACAGAGTTAATGTTTTGTTTTAATCCTCGACACGAGCCAGGGAAACTCTCTCTCTCTCTTTAAGGGAGAAGATACAGTCTATCAAATTCTTCAATGTTTTTCTTCTGCCTATTTTGTGGCCTGCAAAACATACTTGGTACGCAAGACAAATACACATGATGTATGTAACAACATTAATATTACCCTCCTTGCCACTGTTGAGACTCACATCTCAAGATCTTTATGACCTGCGCACACAGTCACATCATGATTACCACTTGAACATTTTACACTAAAATTAACATGTACTATATACATTTCTAATAATCAGAACTGAATCAGCAGCACCTTTTTACGTGTAGAAGCTGCACTGAAGGCTTGGCAATAATCTGCCTTCTCTTGATTTAATGTCATTTATACAGAACCGGGCAGCGTGTCTTTAAGCCGCGTCAGTCTGCATTGTACACAGCAAGCTGGAGTAAAAAATTCAAAGGAGAAGTCACTGCTGTGACGTTTAGCAGCGTCAGCATCAGCTTCCTTTGTTAAGATAAAAGCCTGATACGCTCCACAAACAGTTCAATAAGTGATTAAACTGAATATAAAAACTGTTGGGAAAAGCTGAAACACGGTCAAAAAAATCAGTCTAGTATAGAGCTGCTTCTATTCATTTCCTTTAAGCTTAATATGTCCTCTGTAAAAATGTGTTTATCTAACATGATCTCACAGAGAAATCAATTCAGTTCGGTTAGTTTTCAGATAAGAAATGTTCAACATCTGTGGGCAGTCCAACACAGAAACAGTTCAGCTCATTGCAAAGCTTCGCATGAAGTTTTTTCCTTTGAAACTGAGAAGCCTGTTTATGTTTGTAACAGTAAGGCAATGCACGTAAATCTCACTTTATTATTGTAAATTTCACATATAGTTAGACAGTTGACAACAATTGCTGCTGTACAAAACAAAGTGAGAAGTGAAAATAAGGGAGAATAAATGACAGCAGCTTTGTCAGCTCTGTCCTGCTTCGGGAGAGACCCTTTGGACAGATTCCAGCTCTGTGAAGCCACAATGACAAAATTTAAAATCTCTGTGCCATGTCGGAACCAGAGGAGCCACATTCCTCTGCCACACATGCATGCACACACACACACACACACACTCACACACAAACACACACAAACAGTATAGAGTGGTGCTTACAGTGGGGAGAGGGGCAGCACAAACAAGACAGTTTGCAGTTTAAACAGAGTGCTCAAACACACAGGAGCTAAAGGACAAACTGATGAGCCCGTGTACTCAGCTTCATCATCTCCTATTCATCTCATCATCCTCACTCTCCCTGGGCTGACAGACAGACAACAGGCTCATGGAGCAGGACTGAGGAAAACGCTGTTTTCTTTTCATCTTCATCTCGTTTGCTTTGGATAATAATGGTTTGTTCCTGAGAACAAGAAATTGATCCATCAATTTAGTGGTTTCAGTTGATGATAACATTCATCCAGCTAACCCATTATTCCTCAACATTTCATTCAGGTCTGCACGATTTTGAAAAAACATCTAATTGTGATTATTTGGACTGATATTGCAATTGCGACATGAATTGCGATACAAGAGGAAATTACCTTTTTAAAATCCTTATTCATTAAATTATTCATTAAAAAAGATATTAAAATGATCATAGTGTGATTTTTGCAGGGATCGTTACCAAATAAAGGTGTTTTCTTAAGTCTGCAGAATGTGATGTGCGGACCAGGACAACTCTGCAACACCACATTATTTGTATTAAATGACATTTTTTGATACACATTTTTCCTTTAACATAATTGCACCTGGATGCGATTTGAAAATTGCAGTGGTCGATTTTATGATATTGATTAAATTTCGATTAATTGTGCAGCCCCAATTTCATTATTTTACATACATAACAAATTTTAGAAAATAAAAAGAATCCTTCAAATGTTTTTAGCAGCACAGATCAGGAATGGTAATGTCAGTCTGTTAACCAACTTGGTCCACACTCAAATATCTGCTGGCCTCAAGTTTGGTTCCCTCATTCATACAAATGGTTTCCCAGTGAATTCAGTGATCCTCAGACCTGCAAAAGCAAGCTGTCCTTTTTGGATTTGTGTGTCTTGACTAGTCTTGTACTGAATACCAGTACTGAAAAAGTACTGCAGTACTGAATATTCAAAAAGGTACTATACTGCATTTGGAAAAAAACTATCTATTTTTCATTATTTTTATGCAAATGTCTTGCTATAATTTGAGCAAAATGCTGTCAGCAGTGACCTTGCTGTGTGACGTTGCCGTTGACATTGACGTCTCATCAACAGATTTTTTACGTTATGGTATCTCAAACTAACTATGGCATCTGCCAGTATGACAAATGTATCATCATAATTTTTCTAATAATTTTTTTGTTCAAAATTTTTTTTTGTTTCGCAATAAAGAACAGTAGTGACATTTTGGAGTGTTTTTCCTTTTCTTGTAAAAGTACTGAGAAGTACCAAACTTTGCGGGGATGCACAATATAATCGGCACGTTATTGATATCAGTTGATATTGGCTTTAAAATTAACTATCATATATCGGCCAGCAAACCGATACAATAACCAATAAAATAATAGACTGCTCTTTCCTTGATTAAACGCCCAAGTCGACCCCATGTTTCACATGTTCCCTGTGGACAGAAGTTATGTTTACTGACTTTGTCTCTTGTGGCCAAATTTGCCCTGGTTGTGTGTAATGATATGATTGTCTCAGGGAGAGCAGCATCCATATTATACTTGTTTTGTTCAAAGGCAACTGTCATAAGTACATATGATAAATAAGACTTGCTTTACAGTACAGAAGTTCAAGTATTTTTCTTCTTTTGCACAAAAAATTAACACTACATAATTATAAGCTTTGTATTTTATTCCTGCATTTGCCGTCAGGCCAACACAGTAAGAGTACGCTTAATAATACTGTATGTAAATTCACTACAGAAGAGACTTGATGATCTCTGCAATCAGGTGTGGTGAAAAAAATATCCATATACATCAGTATCGTTGGCCAAATGAGTTTTAAAACAAAGACATATCGCATATCTGCAAAAAATCCAATATCGTGCATCCTTAAAAATTTAGACTGGTACTGGTATCGAAACAAACACTTTGGCATTGTGACAACACTAGTCTTAACAAATACTTAATGGATAGCGATAAAAAAAATATGTCACGGATTGTTTGGAACAAAATTTAGCACAGACATTCTTGGTTCCAAGTTACTGAATTCTTTTATTTTGGTATCGCCATGATTTTCATTGAGCAACACCAACAGGTCAACATTTAAAAATTGTCTAATATTTTGGCTGAACAGATGCCATGTGTTTTGTTTTGTTTTGTTTTTTTGTTGTTGTTTGTTTTGGCAAAAATCCTAAAATTAAAAAACAATGACTTTCTTAAGAGGAACACACTGTGGCTAGAAACTGGTCAACTTGAGAGATATTAGCCTGTATAACAGCAGCTGTGAGCTGCTTCGCTCCAAAAGTCAGCTGCCCCTCTCACAGACCTCGAGCCTTGTGGATCTGTAATGTGTGCACATAAATTATGTACACAAGATCCATAACTTGTGTATCTTGTGTACTCAAGACTTTAAACGGTGCACCATAAATATTACACACATTGGTTTTTTTTTTCATGAGAAAAGCTAAAAAATCGGCTATAAGCAGTTCCACAAAGCATACAAAGCTACAGTAGTGAAATATTTGGAAGAACAGCTGTGGTTTCAACAGTTCCTCTGACTTCAGCTCAGAGCAGCAGCATCCTGACCAACAGAAGCTCTGTGACCTCTGTGCTCAAAGTAGCATCATTCATCATTTTCCCCCGTGGGTGTATCAATGATTGCTTTAGCTAATCAATTCAGCTAATAAGGCTGAGCGACACAGAGAAGCCCCGACTGTCCATCTCTGTCAAGTCACTTTCACTAACAGTTTTAAAGTGGTGGTGGTGGTGGTGGGGGTATGTATGATTTAGGGATGACTGCACAAAGATACATTGGCAATAAAGATTATAAATAAAAAATAAATAAATAAAATAAACAAAAACTCTCAAGACAAATGACAGGTATGAGCTGAGCCCCCTTTGAACATGTTCCCTAAATCCATCCATAGTTGCAATACTACCCCGCCCTTGTTTTGAGGTTTATCATTTAGTTTGTCATGATTTGAATAATCCCTCGACATCCACGTTTCATAGCAGCTTTACTTTTGTTAAACTCATTTCATTCTACACTGCCTGCAGTCTAACTTCTATACTCTCTATTTGCTTATTCAAACTCTTTAATTAAGCAATAGGACAATTAATGCTGCAGCTGGTAACTTTTGCTAACAAACTAACGCTAGCTGCAGCATGAGACTCATTAGGAAGCAACTCTGCTACAGCCTCTCCTCTCTGTTTTTGCTCCAGCTCAAGTTTTACGTCATTTGTTGTCGCTCTCTCTTTTAAGTCCAGCATGATCAGAGACAAAACGGTTGCAGGGAAAGTTGCAGCAGAGTAAACTGGCCAGTCAGGACAGAGAGTACAGAGAGCGTCACTGATTGGGCAAATAGAACAGGAGCCATAGGATTTGTACCAATCCTGAATACAGAAGCATGATGAGAAAACACAGAGATTTCGTGATACTCTCAGACCACGTCGCTGACTTATTGATGTTTATCCCAAAGTTACCAACTGCAGCTTTAAACTGAGGGTAATATACAAACTAATGACTTCACTTCTTATGAATGCACAATTCCATGAAACGAAAATATTCTACATAACTATGAAACTTTTTATGCACATTTCCTCAAAATTCAGGACTACATTTTGAATCTTTGTAAGCTTAATATTAACTAAAATAATGAAGGTATTACCAAGCAAGTATTATGATTAGCTGTGTTTCCATTAATGTATTTGATGTGCGTTTTGAAATTCTGCATTGGCTGATGGAAATAACAAAATACAGAAAAAGTTCTAAATTTCACAAGAAAGTTTTACGCTCACTTGAGTTGACTTCTGCTTTTGTCAAAAAACATTTAATGAACAAAACAACAGCTGTGTGAACTCAGTTGTGACGTAGCAAATATTTATCTGCTGTTTCTGCTCCCTAAAAGCAGTAGTGGAAGAAGCAGCTGATTCTGATATTCTCCCAATGCACGAAAACATGGCTGACAACACAAACAACAGGTACGTGTGGAGCAACAAGGAGACCAAAGAATTCCTGGATCTCATCCAAGGACAACAGTAACTGAATAACACAATGTTTTGTTTCCGTCTGAAACTTCTACTTCTTCTACTGTTTATTACAGCCATGTGTAATGTTGCCTATACCGCCATCCTCTTACCAAATTAGGTTTTGCAGGCTGGTTTATTTGCTCCAAACCAGTTGTTGGACACACTCCTATTTCACTTTTTCTTTATCCCAAAAAAGTTTGCTTGAAATCTGCTTCATAATTCATGGAAGCTGGCTTTTGAGCAAACGATACGACCCACCTTAAGGCCAGTGCTAGTGTTGTAGTCAGATTGTGCCAAGACTGACCAAGACCAAAGCAGGGCAAGACCAGCTCAAAACCAAGACCTTATTAAATTTTTCCTCCAATTTCAAGGTGGAGATAGAAGTTCAGTGTTTTTGCAGCCGTCTCAGTAAGCACTGCCTTACAGAACCTGCACTCTGCTGAGCGTTTTCTCTTGTATGTTGTTTTGTATATGAGTTCTCTGTGATTAAGGCAGCCAAACTTATTATTCAAAAAATCAAACTATAAGTGACTTATATTATTGGCTGCATTTAAAGAAGAGAGTTTTACATCCAGTCACAGTCATTATGTTAACAAATAGATCTTTTGTTGTCTTGACTGGTCTTGATTAAAAATCCACAGTCCACTATGTCCGAGAGCGAGACAAGACCAAGTCAAAACGTGTTTGATTCTGACATGAGACTGAGAGCTGCTCAAAGTGGTTTTGAGACCGGTCTCAAGACCAAGACCGATCTTGAGTATCACAACATCAGCCAATGCAATTTAATTTATCAATTGTTCTTTAGGTCAAGTGAAATTAGTTTCATTACGAAGTCTAAAATTGCTAATTTACCTCAAAGGGCTTTAAATCAGTCTAAAATCAGTAACATATAACAGAATCTACACTCTTATCTATGCATAACAAGACAAGTTCTCAGTTTCTCCAGTAACTGAAGACAGACAGCTGCAGTTTTTTAGCGTCCAACAGCAACCTGCTGACTCGCTCGCAGTGAATTTTCTGTGGAGTGATCTGCTCTCTACTCACATGGGCTCATTCACGTTACTCAGATTGAACACTAGAGCTTGCAGGTTAAATCCAGACCAAATGATTTGGAAATTTTCAAGCCTTCAAGCCGGCGGTAATGTCCGCCAAATCTAAGGGTAGCAGTGCATGTGTGAAAAGGGCTGATGTTTCTTCAAGGTGTTCCTTTGTCAAGTGTATAAATCATAACTTTCAAAGAACTTTCAAACAGATCTCTCAGTATGTTTGCTTACAGTATCTTTCAGGCCTGTGACACCTCCACATCTAGCCCACCAACAGACTGTTATTATTGTAAAAGCACCTCAGCGATGTTTCGACACTCAAGGGCACTGCGTAAATGTCAGTGACTCACTGGGGAGTGTACAGAGAGACCATACCACACAAATCTACTACAAACAGGTAAATGAAGAGCTCTGCCTCACAGACAGAGCCTGTCGAGAGGAAGACAGAGTCACTGACAGGAAGGAGGGACTGCAGACATCAGAACACTGTCCATGTGTCAGGAATCGTTGGTCTTAACTCTAGCCTACATTCCCTTAGTGGGTGTGTTTGACCGTGTGTGAACAAGTTTATCTAAACTATTAAGTCACATGACACAGGTTGACCCAATTCCAAGTGTTTGTTAGATTAAGCAAATCCATGACATGACATTTTCAGGGTCACACAAGATAAAAATTAGTTATTAGTGTTGATAATTAGTGATTTTTAGGAGTGTAACGATACGTTTTAACAAAGATTCGATGTGTATTACGACACATGGTTGGCAACACGATACAAAAACAATATGGGCTCATTTAGAGTAACATGATATGATTCAATGACTAGAAATCGATGTATCATTATTATTATTCATACTTTTATTTATTTTTTCTTGACAAAAATAGAGGGAAAAAACATGCCTACTGTATTTCTCTACAGTGATGGAGGAGGTACAACAATGAAAAGCTTGAAACACTGGACTACAAAAACATTCAGTGCAAGGCCTCTATTCTATCTGTGTAGACCGCAAACGCCGATTGAAAATCTCTCGCTCTCCTGGTGCTTCCTGTCATGATCCACTATTATCTGAAGTGATGCTGCTGATGCAATATGCATGCCCAGGATGTGGGGAAAATGATCTGGAGTAACATTTTACAATTATTTACCATTATAACTGCAAAAAATACATCCACATAACAATGTTTGACATGCTAAATACAAGGCACTACTTCTTAGTATTAATACAATCGATTTTTGCTTTAAAAAACGATATTAGATCAATACAAGTCACTGTAGAAGAGCAATCTGCTATTGACCTACAGATGTAGTTGTATCGTAGAAATATAAATCAATGGATTGATACGTCGATGTATCATTACACCCCCACATTCTGAGATTACCAATTGAAATTGCAAGGTTGGAGGCATGAACCTTTTTGGCTTCTAAAGGGAGATAAACCAGATATCAAAATAAAAGACACTATTCAAAATCATTGTGCAAAACCTAAATTAACCAAAATTTTGCGAATTTGTTCACACTAAAATAGCACCTTTCTGTCACCATCCAAATAAGAGAGATTACAGTCTAAATAAAGCAGCCATAAAAGCTGCCAAAGAGAATACACGTCTTAGCCACCATGTCATGCTTACTGGAAAGGGGAACTGGCCTGCTGTAACAGGAGATGGGGGAAGCCCACTGAAGCTCTGACCTGTCTCTGCATGCTACACCGGAGGGTCAGTTTCAAACAAAGTAGAACCGCAAGGCAAGCACTACCTCAGGGGGAAAGGATACACCATGAAGCATGAGGAGCGCTCTTTAAGTCACTGACACATTACAGACGCACCTTTTCACTTGATGCCATTCACTGTTGAACCTTCCTGTCTGTGACAGCAGTGAAACGCTGCTTTATGAGCCGAGCACATTAGTGTTACGGTTAGGGTTAGACCATAACTCCGGTGACCTACTTCAAAACTCAAATCTGAGTGTCTCAAATGCTGAGGTACATTCATCCAGGGAAGCCCGCTGTGAGCTGTACTGGCTGCAGTTTTATTTTTGAACTTGTGCGACACTACAGTTCAACTGATAGAACTCATCCGCAGTTACATTAGGCAGGTCTCACTTTACTGCCAAATTTTGTGGAATCTTGAAGAGAGCAGTAATGTCAACCCACAGAGTGGAGCTTCTTTTATCCGAAGGATTTTTTTTCCTTAATGCAAGGTTGCAACCACATCTTTAAGAGATGCACAATATTGGATTTTTTGCCAATATGCTGATATTTTACAACTCATTTGGCTGATGATCGATACTGATACAGACATATGTATATTTTTTCCCCACAAATAATTTTAGAGATCATCAAGTCTCTTCTGTAGTGGAATTTACATACAGTTTTATTATGCATACTCTTACCATGTTGACCCACTGGAAAATGCAATGATGTAATATTTATTCTTTGTGCAAAAGAAGAAAAAATCTTGAGCTCATGTTATGTAAAACATCATATTTATTTATTACAATGCTTTTTAACTAAACAAGTAAGACACATCCTACTTTAAACTGGATGATGCTCTCCCTAAGACAATCATAACAACACCCACAACCAGGCCAAATTTGGCCTGTTTCACAAGAGACAAAGTAAGTAAATCTAACATCTGTCCACAGGGAACATGTGAAACATGGCATCAACACGGCATTTAATCAAGAAGACAGCAACCTGTTATTTTATCAGTTGATATATTAGTGGATATTGGAGTGCTTTAGGATATTAGATTCATTTTAAAGCCAGTACTGGCCAATACCAGTAGCTTGCTGATAATATCGTGCATCCCTAATTTCTTCTACTACATCTACTCATAAGCGACTCATATCTGACATCCAAGTTTAAACAACCCATATGCTAACAAGAATAATGTTAAGATCTCTGGCCAACCTACAATCACTTTTAAATTATTATCTGCTTGGACATGAAACACAATCATTCGTTCTTTAGTCCTCTGTAAGGCATACACTTATGTAGCTGAAGATTGAAGAAAAAGGCAGTTAAACTGAATAGAAATTTAATGCCAAACCAGAAGTTTTGAAGTCTAAAATCTTTAGTTCTACCATTGACGTCTGAACTTTAAATAAACTTTTAAATGTTGCATAGCTTTTTAAATCTTCATTCACTCTGGTTAAACCTGGTATTTCTGCACAGTTACATATACAAATTAGGCAACGCTAATATTATTAGTATTACACTATTTGCAGAAGTGGTTGCAATAGCAGCTGCATAGGCTGTTTCTGACCTGCATTAACAGAAGCCATGCAACAGCAATGTAACAGCACCATAACATACATTTCAGAATAGGACTTGACCAATATGGGATTTTTGGGGCCAATGCCGATACTAATAATTGTTAGTACGAAAATTCAGATATTCGATATATATCAACTGATATTTTACATATATAATGTCCACTGAATGTGGTTATCAAGTACTTGTGACAAAGACATGTAATGGAGACGGGATATCTTACATCTTAACAAACTTTATTCCAAAATTAAAGGTTAAGTTCAGTTTTTTGCACATTTAGCCTTAAAATCAGAATATTTCCGATCATGTAAAATGTTGTACAGCATCACTTTGACAAACGACGCAGTCACAAGAGCTGGAGCTCGTTGCTGACGTCACTGCCAGCTGAAAACAATGGAGGAACAGGTGCTCTCAGAAAATCCTTCAAAAAACACAATAAACACTCGTTTTAAAGACGTGAAAGTCGCCAAATTTTTAGTGGTGTCCTCTCATGTACCGACACTAAAACTCCAAGCTAAACACTAATATATAACCCAAAAGCAGCTCTTTCAGCTGCTTCACAAAACAAACAAACAACCATTTCAAGGAGCTGTAAACTATGTAATTACACCATTTTAAATCACTAGTCCAAGCATTTTTTTTACATCTTAAAAACCTTTCTAATATCGGAACACACTGGTGAACTATAAGCCTGCAATGGCCCTATATCAGCCAACCAATATAGCTGCCCTACTTTAGAACCACAGCAACAAAAATCTGCTGTGAATATTGGTCACACAGAGCATCAAGTTTAGAGAAACTGCAAAATCTTT
>JAPXVT010231855.1:0-10645 GCA_029823135.1 Acanthurus reversus | reverse complement strand
AGGAAAAGCAGTGATGGATGGTTGGAAAAAATATGTTGTTGATTTTTACTGAAAGCAAAAGAAATCAAATAAAAAAAAACTCCATAACTTTGGGCTTTGGGCTGTTTTTTGCACAAAGTAGAAGAGACATCGCATCATATTTTTCACCTTCATATAGATTTTATCAACTACACAATCCCGTAAATCATCTTTTTCACATGTGCACTAAAGGCAAAGTGCAGCTGAGGCGGATGGGCTCATGATGCCTTTTTGTCTACATTTGTTGTTGTGGAGAGACGTTTCAGTTTGGACAAAAACGATTTAGTCTGAAGGTGGCGACAGAGGACACATGACATCTGAGTCAAGGGAATGTGAAAGTGCACAAAACTCATAAAAATCACCTTCATTTGTTGCAGTCTTTGCTGTTTCCCTTGTGCTGCACCAATGCTTGACTGAGATAGAAAGAGAAGTTTTTCACCCAGTGTGAAGTTTTTTAACCTCTTGTTAATTTAATTTTTGTAGTGGGAGGTTTGTGCAAAATATAGGAGTATTGTTACTATGGTAACCTGCAGTTACATGTACCTTAAGGAAGGATGTAGAGAGGCATTTACAGTGTTTCCCAGAATAATGTTTTTTGTGTCCTCATGTAATTGTTTAACAACTTTTAGATAAATTATACAAATATTTTGCCCTGTGAAAGTCCCTAAATATGGGAAAATTACATCCTGGGCTTTGTCTGACAGGCTGTGAAGGATTTCCAGCTGTATTTGCTCTCCTGAATACATAATTTTAAGTTAAAGAGAACATTCAGGAAATACAAAGTTTTATTTTTTAACATTTTGTGGCAGGTCTCCATCAGATGATGAGAAAAGTTCAGCATCTGAATGGACGAAAATCAGATCGATTCAAGCTTCACTCCGTATTCTCCATCTGCAGAGGCTCCATACAGGGACCACCACCACCTGACTATCACCTTCAGATAAATACTGATAAGTAATTTGAAGCCAGTATCAAGCGTGTGTGTGTGTGTGTGTGTGCATATGTGCAGCTTTTTGCGTGTTTGTCTTCTCTCCTGCTGCTGGCCAACTGTGTCTCATTCAGATTGATTGCTGTTTTGTTTTGTGGCTTCTACGGTCGGTGTCTGTGTCTTGATTTAGGTGTCTTTGGGCCTCAAGCCTCTCACTGCTGGTCGCTGATGGATTTGATGGTGTTCCTGCTGGGTGGAGCTTCTGTTGCTGTCTTCAAAACAGCAGACGGGAGCGTGCGGGCAGACGGGCTGAGAGCAAATCGATGAGCTGTAAATTTCCAGACTCTGCAGACGACACATCCAGAGTGTCTCTTCCCCTCTTTGCTAAATTGACGTTTTTGCTGCTGCTTTCCCGTATTAGCAGACTGGAAGAATAGATGGATGCTGACGGAGGTCAGCGTGTGGGCAGCTGAAGGTGCAGCATGAAAGAAAACAGCAGAGATTATTAAAGGCTCGGTGCAGTCTGAATTCCCCTGGTGTCGTCTCTGGTGGCTGAAGCAGGCAGGAAGTATTTTTAGTTGGATTGTAATGCAGCTTTCAGGACTCTGCTGAGCCGTGCCAAGCTGGTGACATGCAGCCAACTCCCATACACACACATGAACACGTGCGTATTCATCACTTGTGGACCCTACAAGTCATTACCAAGTCTCATAAGCTCAGACACAGCGTTATCTTCATGGTGATGAATTCAGATCAACGCCATGTTGGAATCCTCAGCTGAATGTGAGTGGATCACCTAAAGTGATCAGTTTGTGTATCAGTTACTCTCCCTCAGATGTCTTGAATTGAAGATGTTTTTTCCCTCCAGTGTTCCTCCACAGTAAACAGGTGATTTCTAAAATGCACGCTCCCTTTTGCTGACAGTCTGTGGAGGTTCACTCATGAAAACATCCAAACCATCTAAAAACGTGCATCCAAAACTCTCCACAGCTTCCTGTGGTTTAATCCAAGTCTTCGTCATTGTGTCGTTGGCTCAATACTTCCAGAACCCTTTGACTTCAGCTAAAAAGCTCCTAAATCCATCACATCTGATCCAATGTTTGAGTCGTGTGTTACGGTTATTCTAAATGTCGGTGAGCTCCGGCTCAAATAAATATGATTCCACCAAAAACTGCAGAAACTCCTCTCTCTCTCTGCACCACACATTTTTGTTTGCTTACAAGTTTGGGAAAACTTTTTAAACTGGAGTCCACCGACAGAGTAACTGATACACAAACCAGAATTTTGAGGTGAAATATCACTTTACAGAGTTCAGTAGCACTCAGGTCTAAAACTCCTCCTACGTAACACCTGTTGCCAGGATGCATCTAAAAACAAATAAACAGATTGCTCGTTCACTGCAGCTGCACTTTAAGTTAATGCAAGCAATCTAATTAGCCACATGCTAAAACATTCATGCTCAAGCTGTGTGCAGCCCTGCAGTGGTTTCGGGGATGTCTGCAACGCTGTTTTTCTGTGAAACTCCGGCTGTGTTCTGCAGACGAAAAATCTTCACCCGACCTTCCATCAGCATGAGGGTGAGGAGGTGATGAGTGAATTGTCATTTCGGGGTAAACTTTCCCTTTAATACACTTATACTAATGTATCTTACAGGCAGATACAGACACCATCATATCAAACTGGGTGTCTGTACTTCCCCTACAGTTTAACCAGAAAATGTCTCCGCAGCCTTCTGTGCACCGAATACAGGCAGAAATCGATCGTAGATCAGTTTGACAATTCAAAGTAACAGAAAACAGATCGTAACGCAGCACAGTCACAGCTTGTGTCTTTTTGGATGTACAGATTTTAGTGACAGAGGCATTTTACTCGTTTAGACGAGGTTTTCTGTAGTTTGACCGAGTGGGCACGACTGACTGTGGCTCACTGTCATGTGACAGCAGAGACTCTTCTCTGGGAGACGATAAAAGCTTTTTTGGGAAACCAGGAGATCATTTACTGACAAAGATGGAGAAATAATGGGTGCAACAAGAATGTAAATTAGTAAAGAACTCCCAAAAGCACCAAACAGCACACATTTATCCCATCTGTCCAAATCTGAGTGGAAGAGAGTTTTCCTTGGGTTTGATTCATTGCTGATGGTCGCCTGGCAACACAGCTGTCCCTGAGGTCACATGATGAGGCTGCAGATTACATCTAACAGAAACAAAATGACTTTTTTGGAGATCTTTGCACTTTTGTTCTGTACCTGTTGGAGCAGTTATTTCCTTCAGGTTCGACTTGAAAAGCAAATTGATTTTTACATCTTTTTCAGTCAGTGTGGGAGTTGTGCTCTTCAGCAGATCACATGTCAACGTTTCCCTTAAAACTTTTCTGAAACTTCTGAAGAGTTTGAAGTTTTTCCAAGATGAGTGTGATCGATACAGCTCTGTACATATATTATTCTTGTATATTACATAAGAATGTGCATGTACACTCTAAAGCCACAAGCAGGACCTTTACTGTGGGATTCTCGCCAGAATCAGCACATTCTCTGTGAGACAGACAGTTTGTGCTGAAGACATGAAAGTGGGCCTTCAGAAAAATGCTCTCACAGAACTAAAAGAAGTCATTTATTTTTCTTCTGATGAAGCTAAAATAGCTGCTTCTAATCTAAAGGTTTAGAAAAATGTTTGTAAGAAAGAATGACCGCCGCCCCCAAACCGCAGCTTAATATATCTTTGGAGTATCGTTGTGTTGCCCTAACTCACAGCAAAGATTCCCAGAAAATGTCTCCAGACCTCAAACAACCCAAACAACATTCAACAAATCCCACATGACAAAATGGCGACGTGTTACACATTATCCTTTCGTCATGCATGCAGCCACAAGTCGTTACCCCAGAGCAGCAGGAAACATATCCATTTTATTTTCATATTTTTAGAAAAAAAATTATTTCTATGTCTAACAACAATTTATGGATACAAAAAAACAATATCTGATAACGTTGATGCAGTTTGTAGTTGTTTCAAAATCAAATTCAGTTATGACATTTTCTATCAGTAAAACCATTTACTTTCTGTCAGCCACTGCAAGTTCAGCTAACAAGCTAACAAACAACAAACGAATAAAAGATGCAACCATCAGAACATGTGACTCATCTCAGGCTCAAACGTGAGGCTGAATCTCTTTATCTTTCCTCTGATGCTAACAGCGTTAGCCATCTCGATGCTCATTGCTCTCTCGCTGGTCAACCTGATGCAAGCAGCTGTGGGCGGGGCTTGAGGCCTGTGATTGATTTGTTGAGAGAGGAGGATGAGATGTGCTTCCAGCTGCTTTTCAAAGCTTTTCATTACACTTAAATGTCTGAAAAACGTTTTAAACTAAACATTTTCACTCTGAAGTTTTCTCTTCGAGAGAAACTCTGTCAGCAGCACTGAGTTCTAACTAACAATCCATAATGTCAGAGCAGAGGGGCTTTTCTCACAGATAGTGTCATAAAATAAAGCCTTCAAAACAGCCAAACAACCTCAATCCTTGTTACAGTGGCTTCATGTGGCAGATTATTCCTCCACGCTGCTGCAGGCTGTAATTACCTCAGAGGTAAAAATACCACATACATACTGCAAGCAACAGTGTGTACTTTGTGAGGGTAGGGGCAGTACTACCAGTAAAAAGCAAGTGTATGTGATGTAGAACGAACCCTCAGTGTTTTCATTTTTTACTGATGATTAAAGAGAATAATGGCTCACTATTAGCATGTAAAGTTGTGCATTTTGGCATTAATCTAAAATACAACTAAAGCTAAAGAGAAGCCAGCCGTTCAGTTTAGAGCTACCCTGTTAATACAGAACTGAAATCACTAAACTACCAATTATTAATTCTATTTCCCTTTTCTTTAGAATATTAAATTAGTGGTTACATATTAAAATTTACATTTTTAGGTTTATTTCAAATTAAATGTTTGCCTGTAAAATTACATCTCACATTTAATTTAATGCTTAATTTGTTTATTTAGTGAAGGTCTGAAGCAGCAGCTGCAGCTCTCCCATGAATAAGGTAATAAGATATGAAAAACAATGAAATTAAAATTAAAAGACTGATCAATCAAATAAGGACTTAGAAAATAGCGTTAGCATTATTTTTTTACATAACATTTTCTATAATGCATAGTTAACTATCTAATCTAGTTAAAATAAATATCTGATATAAAATTAAATACAGTAAAAGTCAGCACACTCAAGCCTCCATACATGACCACACGTCTGCAGTGCAGTGACTGAAGGTCGATGGCTGCGTCCTTCCTGCTTTTCTCCAAACAGAGCTCCGAGTAACAAACTGAATGCTCTAAAAATCTGTTTTTTATGCTTGAAAAAAACAGGGAATCTATTTTCAGATGTAACACAACAGAGAGAGTCTCTGTCAGCAGGTGAAGTTCATGACGGGGTGCAGGACAGGGACTGAGAGTGTGGGAGTTTCCCACGAGGCTTTGTGACTTGTCAGGTTGTGTGAGGAGACGCGGGTGGCCGAGAGCTCATCCTCCACTTTCTCAGTCTGACAAGAGAATGAAGGGCAACACACACACACACACACACACAACCTTTCAGCGCAGGATTTTTCGGCTTTGCCACTTGAATGTATTGAGCCCTCCCTCAGCCACAGTCCGCTCTGCTCCAGTGTTTTCTCTCGGAGCAGGGAAGATTTTTGTTTCTTTATAATTGAGGAGGAAAACTCCTCTCTGTTCACTCGTTCAGAGGAGTCCTTTCTTTTCTCACTGCCTGTCTTTCCTTTTGTCTTTTCTGTCTTTACTGGAAGGAGGCCCTTGTCTCTCCTGTCCCTCTCCCCTCTCTGTTTTTCCTCCTCTCCTGTCTTTTCTCCCCCTCACCCCTCTGATCCTCCTCTCTCTCCCTCCTCTTTGATCTCCTCAGCATGTTGATGATGTTCCGTCTGTCAGCGTCATGCAGACAGACTGACACCATGAATCCACCTCTCTGAGGACGAGAGGACGCAAGCAAAGGGCCTCATTTATTGAAACGATCCTCTGGTTTGATTTGATTCTGCATATTGCACTGAGGGTGACACTAAAAGAAATGGAAGTCGTTTCTCGCAGAGCGACAGAATATTTTATTGAATCACTTATCTCAGAAAATGGATGCAACCTGCAGAATTTTCTCACCAGGATTAATCTATTATCAGTCTCAGCTTCAGAAGCTCTGGATGGTTTTAATGAATGCGGCTCTTCTTCTCTTTTCTACTGGAATGTGTCACTCTGTGCTGTTGTGTTGGAGCGCCGGTCGGGAGCAGCACTGCAGCTCCACACTGACTCGTGTATTGTTTTACAGTGGCACACCTAAACTGTAGTGTCAGATTAATAAACAGCCGTCTGGGATACTCGCTCTCTGCTTCCTGTCTCTCTTTGTCTGTCTCTGGTTTTCTTTGCTCAGTTTCTGAAAGAGACATTAAGGAATCAATGATCATTATTGATCTGTATTGACCCCCAGCAGGAGCTGAAACAACAGACCAGGAAGCCTCTTCACCTCCTCCTGTCCTGTTGAGCCGCGCTGGCCTGTGAGTAAAAAACACACCAAAAAACATTCACAAAGAGATGAATAATCATCCTGAGAACACACACTCAGCAGTTTATCAGGGAAAAATCACACAACGTTCCTGTAATAAATCCTCCATTGTGGTTCTAATATGAAATAATATTATCAATGAAACGGTTTCAGACACAAATCAAGTTTACGATAATTTTATCAGGATGTAATTTGTGCAGCGTTTCTCAAGCGAAGCTGTCAAATGTTAAACTTTTCTCTTTAAAATAAAGAGGGTGGACAAAATAATAGGAACACTTTTCAGTCTAAAGTTGAATCAAAACCTCTAAAACAGTTTCAGCTTTTATTGGTCTGCCGTAGTTTTAGTGCTGAGAATATAAACCTGAAACAGTTTATATTTTATTCTTTTTACTTCTATCTTCTTTTTTTTTTTTTTACTGTAGATTTGTTTTACTTTTATTGAATTCCAAAGACAGTTACTCAGTTACTAAAGTTATATTTCCAGTTTTTAATAGAAGTGCTGTAAAAATGAATAAAGTATATTTACAGAGTTTTTTCAAAAATCTTTGCAATTTATAGCTAGAACCCCCCTTAAACTCAGAACATGCACGGATCTGCAAAAGCTGTTCCAAATTATCTGGACATAGAACATATAAAATAAACACTTCTTGAAATATACATCACATTTTAATCCCAGCTTGTCACATATTGATGTTTTTGTCTCTTGGCGTCAGCGTGCAGCACACAAAACCTTCCTGCCAGAAGGTTTTTGGAAACGTGATCAAAGTTGTGAAACATCACAGTTTCCCTCTTCTCCACTTTC
Source organism: Acanthurus reversus (assembly GCA_029823135.1). NCBI lineage: Eukaryota > Metazoa > Chordata > Actinopteri > Acanthuriformes > Acanthuridae > Acanthurus > Acanthurus reversus. The sequence goes on along the minus strand of JAPXVT010231855.1, from coordinate 3,342 downwards.
CTTTCCCTTCCTTTACTTTACTGGACTTGACTTGACTTGACTCTACTTTAGGCAGCAAAACTACTTCAATTTAGGAAAAGATTGTCAGTTTACCAAACATGTCATCCAGGACAAAGTCGTTTGTGTCCTCCAAAAAGTCCAAACTTCTGCTGTGACCTCCAGCCTTCTTGTTGCACCTTGTCAGTCTTTGTCTGGAGCATCTTGTACAGGTTTATTTCAGCGTTTCTTAAAAACCACCACCTGTCATGCAGATGCTAAAAACTACCTTGTTAGTCTAAACAGGATGTATGATGACACAACTTTGGTATCATTTAGACATCTCGTCCCAGGACCCCAAATGCTAGCGCTGCGTTGCCAAATTACTCTGCATCTCATACAAACACACAAGGATTTGAGCAAACTCCATCACAAACCAGTTGCAGACACACTGGACCCTCATTACGACAGTTCCACCTCATATATCTCAGAGCCTCAGAGGGGTGGAGGTCAGAGCAGACTGGGGGGTCACACGGACTTTCTCTCATAAAGCGAGTAGTTTTGCTGTAATGCTTAAATGTTGCATATGAACATGAAGTTTGCAGACTGAACAGCTGCTGTGTTACTGCGTGTGAATGAGTTAAACTCAGACGTTCTGCAGCTTTGGATCAGACGCAGTTTTGCAGTTCATGTTGAAACTCAGAAAATAAATGAGAGTTTCTTCGCTGCCTTCCCCTCTCATTGCACAGACTTCTCTGTCAGGTCTTTTACTTTTCATCCTGTCCTGCAGCTCGATCTTTTTAGACACCTTTGGTAATATACGCTCTTCTTCCTCTCCTCTGGCTCCTCCTCTTCATCCCTCCATCTCACTTTTTCTTTCTGTCGTTGTGACCAGAATTGACATCCTGGGCTCCTGGCTGCTGCTTTCTATGAGGATCAGTGTAATGTGAAACAATATTCAGTCCCACTTTACCTCCGCTGCATCTCATTTTGGTCCTCAGACGGGTTAAATGTGTTCAGACTTTGAATGCTGCACTCACAGTTTGTGTTGCTGTAAAAAAAAAGCTGATTCCTTTTTCTCATCAGTCCTTCCATTCATTAATCTGTCCAGCTAATCCAGTGAGGCGTTTCTCTGACCACACGTTTGTGCTGTGCAAGGTTCAGAATCATGGAGGCCAGTTACCGGCAGACAGCAGAATTATCACGGTGAGTTTCCCCGTGTGCTGAGGGCCAGCCAAAGGAAACACAGAGGAGAAATGAGCCTGTCAGGACTCTGCAGCAGCTCCAGCCTGCTCACCTGCAGCTCTGCCTGGACGTGTGAAGCATCGACTGTCTGCAAAACTTAGAGAGCTCAGTCTTGTTTTTCTGTGCTGAGACGGAGCGCGTGCTTGTGCCCATTAGCATCTCATCAGACAGAGAGGAGGATACACGCTCCCTCCCAAACTGACAGGCGTCTGCTCAGGATGTGCCGGCACGTTATCTTGGAAAACATTTTTAATTGCTGCTGGTGGAGAGTGAGCATGAGAGAGGTTTTCTTCTCAGTGCAGCGAAGCGAAGAAGCTTCTGAAGCTTCTGAAGCTCATTTACTCCACAATTGTTTCTTTTCAGTGTCAGTCTGGATGTGTTAGTTTCTCAGTTTCTCTTTGTGTGAATTAACAGCTTTGGAAGAGTTTTGCCCACTTTTTTGTTGCTCTTTTCAGAGCCAAAGTAAAGCTGTTGTTTCAGAATATAAAACACATTTTGGGTACCATCATTAAACAAAACTCATCTTCAAATATCTAAATTGAAGGAATTTTTATGCCAAAAGTATAAATTTTGTCAGCCAGGGTCTTTATTTTTACCAGTTCATTTGAAAATAGCCGTCATTTATTTCATTTTATTGACTTTTATTACCTCTTTAAAAATGCAAATATCGAACTTCTCGGAAACTCTCAGACACCACATCCAAGAAAAAAATGGAAATGCCTCAAACTATCATCTCAGCACTCTTTGGGAAGAAAAAAAAACTTTTTAAAAGCAACAAAAATCAATAAAACAGAAAGAAACGAGCCAGGAAAGAATCTGTAAGTCTTTACTGATCCTGATCCCAGGAGGGAAGAAGTCAGGAAAATGAGTCTGAAACCACACAAGGTGTTTTCGGTTGTTTTCCTCGACATGGTGGTGTTGGTGGCTCACAGCTTCAGTATGTTCACGTGAAAATACAAAAATGGCTTTTGAAATGAAAAATGCATCAGTAATAAGGCTCACAGTCTATTAAAACTCAGGGGAGAGTGAAGGGTTAAAAAGCCTCATCAATCTTTCTGCTGGTTTCGACTCAGCTGCTGTGAAGCACAAATTTCCTCCCTTCAAAAGTCGGTTACCAGACACTAAAACTGTGTCTTTGATTGTCAACACAGCAGTTTGCCCTGAGAGCTTCACGAGGATGAAACGTGTCTTGCCTCACACTGCAGTCACCTTCCCTTTTCCTGCCTTTAGCTGCTGTCAGTATCTGTAGAAATGCCACAATAAAGCTTTTAGAATAAGCTTTAATCATCCTGTGAAGGATCAGTTGGACGTCTGAAGCCTTTGTGAGAAATTGGAAAATTGGGCTGTGAATAGAAAATCTCTCTAAGCATCGTTCCCCCTGGACAAGGCTGCCTTAGATTCAAATTGAATCTGGCCATTGATTTAGGCAGCTTCAGATGTGTCGGCACGACTATGAAAAGACGAGTGTGTGGAATAATCTATCCTGCTTGAGTCTGTAAATTTAATCTCCTGTTTATCATCAATAACAAATCCTCTTGGTCTCCTAAAGTCACAGCCGCTCTTCTTTCTATCTTCTCGTCTTTGTTTCTTCTCTCCCTCCCACAGAATGTGTGAGTGCACAAACAGTTTTAGTTGTGCATGAGTTTTTCATTTTGAATTCTCCAGCAGGATGACATTACATGTCTTTGTCTTTCAAAACTGTACAAATCATTGTGTGGTGAACATTGGGTTAGGTGGAGGCTAAAGGTTAAGATTAGCTCAGAGTTTTTAAGTTTTTTAAGGTAACGCCAACATTTCGATCATAGGTCATTTGGAGCTTTTAGAAGAATCTGACTTTCCAAATAATAAATGGACGTGAATGTCTCTGTGAACAGTATTTATGAGTTGGATGCTAACAGTTATTTTAACGCCCTAACACGCAGAAGTCACAACTTAACGAGCGTGAATTCACAACAGCTGCGTCCAACAGTGCCGCAGTTACCCTCAAAAGTCTGCAGGCTACGACAAATAGTTGATGAGTTATGGAAGGAGGTGGGGCCAGAGTGTAGGGGCGGGGCAAACCCTGACCAATGAAAGTGTGTGTGTGTGTATTTCTACAAAGTTTGGCCATGTTACATGAAT
>JAPXVT010231408.1:0-10647 GCA_029823135.1 Acanthurus reversus | reverse complement strand
AATAGGTCCTCGCACCGTTTCGGTGCTCGGGCCCTAATTAAAGCCGCAAGCGGCGTTGAACGGGCCCTCGCACCCCCGCGCCCGTCAGGGAGTGCCGCAGTTGGGCATAAATGTCCCGAAAATGACATGACAAAATTGATAACAGGCTTACTTCCTGTCTCTAGTAGGGGGCGCAATGTGGGTGAGGTGTCAGTCTCTTCAGAGGGGCACTCCAAGCACACATTTAAAATATCAGACAGATCTGGCAACATAAATTAAAGTTATAACAACTTCTTGTCTATGGCGAATACCACTATAATAGTGGCGCTGGCATTGATGAAACGATTATTACGGTGATAACATGTTTCAGAGCAAAATGGAGTCAGTAAAACCTTTAAGAAGCTCCAAATCACAGGATAATTTATGTCATGTCATGTTAGCAGTAAGTGAGGCTATAGGCAAAACTGAATATTTTAACATGTGTTTAGAGTGAGCATCTTATGAAATGTGAAGTTTGGTACTGTTATATCAACTTGTTTGTTCACAGACACACCCCTGAATGAAAAGTCACCATAATCATGATGTGTCATCAACAAGGTTTTCCTTACCAAATGTGAGGCTGCTGGGGTCAACCATCTTGGAGTAATGTCATAGTAATGCCTCAAAGTATAAGAATTCAGCTGGACACGAAAAAAATGGTGCATGTGTGATAATGAGAGTTTGTGTTCATAAAAGTTCATGCAGAAAACATTTTAAATTGCAAATTAAAATGCCCCCTCCCATCTCTGTATTGTTTATTCAGTTCATTTAATTTGATTAATTTAAATGTATCATTATTATTATTATTTTGTCTAATTTCATTTGTTCAAATAAAATAACAAATACTGTCTGCATGTAGTCTGTAAGAAGGTGCAATGCATGTGAAGCTTAGTTACCATTTTATGCCACAAGGGAGAGTTTCCTCAAAGTGAGCATTTCTGCACAAGTAAATGCCTGTGCTTGCAAGTTCAAACTTAATAATGAAGCTTGGCAAAAGTTCAGGCAGGAAGACTGTCTGTATTTGCATGTCCATTAAGTCAATATGCATTTCCTGCTATCATTAGGCTGCATTACTAATCATTCGTGTCATCCAATCACAATCTGCTGCTTTCTCTCTTTTTATCAACTGGTCATTAGCTGTCAAATTTAAAAGTGCTCTCTCTATCTGTTGTCATTCTGCTGTCATTCAGTCCAGAAAATTGTGCGAACAACACTGAGTGTGTCTTCAAGTGTGTAAGTCAAAGGAGTGTTGGTCAGGCTAAGTCACTGTTTTTGAATAATGCATGCACATTAAGTTTTCAGACAATGTAGGATAATGAGCAGTTTCCTGCTTATATTTTGGGTTGTTTTGCACTGAGATCCCTCTTTTTAAAAGTCAAATTCAATAATGTAGCAGCTGTAGGGCAATTTTTATTAATAACATCATGTTTTCTTATAGATATGAAAAAAAAAGTTGGTTTATAACTGTTAAAGGCTACAGGAAAATTCAGATATTTGGCCACCTTTGAAATTTACGAACTGGTAACCTGTGTTGATGATTGGGTCTCCACATCAAGAAATTGCTTGGAGGAAAGGAAGTCTGCTGTGATGAACCAGAAAAGGACTTTTATTCTAGAACACAGTAGTTAGGATGAGGAGTTAAGTTTTATGTGAATGTGATTTAGCCAGATTAGTTTTCTATTCAATAGGCTATATTATCAGCTGTCTAGAATAACAAGTGGCATACGTCACTGAGTGTTAATGGTAGCAGCACGTAACTTTCATAAATAACAACGTATACGTATGTGTTAAGTGTCAAGCATCAACAAATGTCAACCCCAAGCATGTCATTCACACTGCAGAAAAACGCTTAGTTCGTTAAAAGTTTAGTCTATTAACATTGGGGTCATTGCTGCACTTAACTGCAAAAAAATCATCTTGCTATAATTAACAATAACATATCTATGTTGTTTGCATCATAGATAGAGCAAGTAACTGCAAAAGACACCAGACTGTGAGTGTGAATGGCTATACACAAACAAGAAGATGGTTTCTAAAATCTCAAATCTCCCAGAGGTATTGCAGCATAATGACAGTATCCTAAATGTTATTGAACTCAGGGAGTCAAATAAAACTTGTAGAAGGTAGGTTTAATTACAGCTACTGTTGGCATTAGTGAATAGAAAAATGTCACTGTAGGCACATCATCTTTTTGTCATTCGAATGGCCTCTGAAAACTGAATTACTGTCTTTTACTGTCTTTTTCTTAACTTAGTGTAGGTATTTTAAAAAACGGCATCAGGAATGACACAGAACAAAGAATGTCATTGCTCTGACTGATTACTTTCGATAATGAAAGTATCAGTGAAGCGTTTGAAATCCTTCCATTTTTAATCATCATGGAGATAAGAGCGCGCTTGCTATGGACACCGATGCAGCTGGTGGCTGGGAGGGTGGAGACAGGTGGTAAGTAGCATATTTATTTGTTGTCAGTGCTTTTTTTGTGTGTCAGAACCCAAATCTTGCTAGTTAAATATTATTTTATCATTACAAATACAAGTGAAGACAGTGCAGATTGATCAGTAATCGTAGTAGCTGTAGTAAAAGGAAGAGGTTGAGTTTGTGGTGTAACCCCGCCCAGGCTGTCAGGGCGGATGTCGTAAGTAACGTTAGTTCAAAGGTAATTACGCATTTTGGTTGAAGAGCGACAGCGGTGAGGATGTGTGTTGTTTCGCGGTGTTGTTATTTTCAGAAATGTATGAAATAGTGCGCATGTATGCTCATTTTAGATAGGCCTAACATTAGTTCACGTTGTCATCCATTGTCTTATATCGTTGTAGACACACATTGAAGGTGTCGTTAAAGTGTTCATTAGGCTAACGTTACCGTTATATGATTAGCTTAATGTTGTGAACGCATTAGCGTTAGCCTGTTTGTGTGTTTTTTGCATTTAATCTATTGACGTGTTAGTTGAAACTTTGTGTGTTATAACTGTCGGCTACACTCTGCCTCATGTGTTTTTCCTCAGATAATGAACGTGAAAGAATCCCCTTCAAAATTCGCCACTGTTCGTAACGAGCCGGAGGCGGAGGGCCTCCGGCAAGCGTTACAGTTAATGTCCGTAAGTAGCCTGTCTTACCTTAGTAGAAGTGATAATGTGGTCAGTTTTCATGTGTATTTGAGAATTCAAAAGTCTGTCGCGACGATAACGACTGCCAGTCCTGTATGTAAAACATTTTTCCTGCCAAAAGTATTAGTGTATAGCAATACTTTATTTTAGCTTTACTTTTGCCGTGCGACAAACATTAAGCTTGCTCATTAATTTGGTGTCCCTAAAACCAGATGAGTAACCAAACTGTAAAGTATTTTAACAAAGAAAAATTAAAAGGCCTTCACTTTGTTCTCCAAGATCAATTTGCAGTTTTAAGAAATTTCCAAAATGGGGCTGACAGTTGCGGCACTTTGGTGAGATGCTGTGCTGTGTGAACACAAACAGACATATGAGACGAAACAGCTCAGCAAGGTTACACACGCACACACGTAAGCATATGTAAGCACAGTTGTACGGCTGTTGTGTTTGTTTTGACCTGGTTTGTAAGTTCTATAGTGTGCCAGAGCCACATGTGTAATGTGCGTATGTAAATGTTCTTCTGTAATACATTGGTGTGTTTTGTTTTTTCAGTACTCGTGCCTCGATCAGGCTATTTCTAGACAGCAGCTGTATGGCCAGAGCGTCCGCATGGGTGCACAGGCCATGGAGCTGGTGGCCAGGTTAGTACGCCTGAAGAGGGCAGCAGAGCAGAGGGCTAGCCTTTTGGCCCAGGAGGCGGCAAACCTCAAAGAGAGGCTGGAGGTGGCGGAGGCTCTAGCCTGTTTTCAGAAGGATGGTAAGTGTTAGTTTACTTAAGGTTTGTGTGTTGTCAAAGAAATGACTTTCACGGTATATTTGTGTAACAGGGTTCTATGGTTAGGGTTTGAGTAAGAGTTGCAGTAAAAGTTACAGTAAAAAATCATGTGGTCAGAGCTATTAATGCAAAGTTTATCACTAATGGAGTGAGTGATGAGGTTTGAGCTCAACATTGACTTCATTTGTTAAAGGACAATTCCTCACTGTTTGTGTCTGTAAAATAAAAGGATGTAAAGTTAAAGCAGCATGGACAAAAATAATTATTCATAACTTACTAGGGCAAGTCCAGTGTTTCCTCAGCACAGTTTGAGAAGAAGATTATATCACACTAGGCACAGGACAAGATAGAAATGTCATGCCATGATATTTTTTGTTCAAAATACTTTCCATTATCTATATTATTTGTTGAACATCAAAATAGGGCTGCATGATATTCATGTAAGTGTTGTTGACTCAAATGAATTTTCTTCTTATAGCACCAAAAAACAACAAAATTGTCTGAAGACACTTGACATATAGAGTAGGTCTGGAGCACACACTGTAATGAAAATGTATTCTTTTTTTGTAGAACTGAACATTTGAAGGGAACTCCCTGAGGAGTGAGTAGTAGGTGACAGTGGCGAGGAAAAACTTCCTTTTAACCAGTTGAAACCTTGAAAGCGATCCAAGATTCTAGGTGGCTGATGATTTGACAACAACAACAATCGTGTTGAGAGAGGAAAAAGGAAAGGGAGAGAAAAGGTTGGGTGGCAGAGTTAGTGGTGGGAGGAGGTAAAATTAGGGTTTTTTTTGTTTGTTTGGTTTTTTAATGTTGAATCTAGTGGATGAAATGAATGATGAATTAGAGTAGTCTGTCTCACAGAAGTTAACATAATTCACAGACATGTGGGAATCTTCTAGAGTAACAGAGGACAGTGACAGTTAATCACTAGGAGCAAGAGTTTCCTGCCTCTTGTTGTTAGGGAAGATGTTCCAGGTTATAGTTTTAGAATTTCTATAATAATTTGAGTCTCTGAAAATATGGGGGTTATGTGTAGAAATACCTATAATTCCTTGAAGTTTAAAGAACATTTATTTGTCTGAGCAATGTTCAAGAGATTCGTATTTTTGTTTATTTTTCTGCAGAAGCTGAGGAAAAAAGGCAGGCGGTGGAGGTGGAGGAGCAGGCGGTGGAGGTGGAAGAGCAGGCGGTGGAGGTGGAGGAGCAGGCGGTGGTGGTGGAGGAGCAGGCGGTGAAAGGGGAGGAGCAGGCGGTGGAAGTGGAGGAGGAAGTTCTTTCTTAAGACTTTGTTCTTTTTTTTTTTTTTTGGATTATTACTATTATTATTATTATTTAATTATTATGATTGTTCTTTTCTAAATAAAGATTTGAAGTGTTACATTGTCATCTGTTGAGTGATTCCATAATATGTTTGTGATTTATGAGGAAATCAAAAGTTTGTAGTTAATCTGCCTGGACAGTAATTTTCAGGAGTTTAATACCTTTTTGCAGGGCGAGTGGTAAATCAAGTCCAGCTGCAGCAGGTGATCCGAGAGACCTGGAGCCAGATTAGCAAAGTATGAGTGGTTTGTGCTTTTTGACAGCATGACCTGCACTTTACTGGAAGAGAGAGTGCTGGTTAGAAGTGTTTTATGCATAGTTTGTTTTTGGTTTTGTCACAAACCCCAGCATATAGGCTAATATTTGTGATTTGGAAGAATAGTCAGAATTATTTGACTATTTGAAAGTATGTTTAATCAGCTAAGAGTATGAAACTTTGAAATAGTTTATTTCTGTCCATCTTCTCTTCAGTCTCCTCCTCTCCTGAAACAACTACAGCCAGAATCAATAGTTGGACCAATTTAAACCCTGGGCCATTTTTAAGACATCTGTTTGAAAAATGACAAGTCCAAAATGAATTGGTCATAACTCAGCAATTACAAGGTTTGTTATCGTAATCTGGGTGTCATTTTGAAGGTAAGCCTTGTGAGATTACTGCAGTGGTGTTAGTATAAATGAGTATATATGTTAGTGGGTCAGAGTGAATGAAGATGGCACACAACAGAAAAATCAAAAATGTTATTTTTGCCCCCAAAATGTAACACTTCTTGAAGGAAATTTCTTTGAATGACTTCATGCAATCTAAAGGCTTTTGAAATATACAATAAAAAATCTTAAATCGATGCTAAAATAGTGATAGTCCCAAAGACACAGATCTGGGGTCAACAGGGTCTAAGAGTTTACCATGTGTTCTGTGACTTTGTAAATGTTTATCAGTAAGGTAAATAGACTAAAGCTCAAGATTGGGATACATCATGTCATGTCATGTTAGCAGTAAATGAGGCTATAGGCAAAACTGAATATTTTTACATAGGTGTGTTTAGAGTGAGAATCTTATGAAACGTGAAGTTTGGCGCTGATTGGCCAATTTTTGTGGGAGTTATATCAACTTGTTCGTTCATGGTGGCACATCAAAATGTGCCATGCTACCACAGACATACGTTTGAATGAAAAGTCACCATATTGATGATATGTCATCAACAAGGTCTTCAGCCTATCCCTACCAAATGTGAGGCTGCTGGAGTCAACCATCTTGGAGTAATGTCAGAGTAATACCTCAAAGTATAAGAATTCAGCTGGACACGGAAAAAATAGTGCGTGTGTGATAATGAGAGTGATTCATAAAAGTTCATGCAGAAAACATTTTAAACTGCAAATTAAAATGCCCCCTTCTATCTCTGTGTTGTTTATTCAATTCATTTAATTTGATTAAATTAAGTGTATCATTATTATTATCGTTATTTGACATGATTTCATCAGTTCAAATAAAATAAATACTGTTTACATGTTATCTGTAAGAAGGTGCAGTGCATGTGATGATTAGTTACCATTTTACGCCACAAGGGTGAGTTTCTTCAAAGTGAGCACTTCTGCACAAGTAAACGCCTGTGCGAGTTCAAGCTTATTGTTATTATGATATAAGCAGGGTCCACTTGATTTGCTTTTATCTATTCACTTTAAGGCCCTTTGTGTTGTCTTTAAAATGATAGAGTATTTAGGAATGCAGTAAATTATCGCCAGTAGTAAAGTGTATTATTAAATCAATTCATGCTGTGTCCAAACGGACAGACACTGATACATACTTTTATTTTGAAATGACCATTTCTAGACTTGTTACAATGTGTTTTAAATTTTAATCTTTGCTGTTGCATGTCGGAGTGATTCATGTAACTGTCTTGGTTTAGTTTCAGTTAGTTATATCATATTAGAAACAGTTAAAATGCCAGAAGTTCATTTTTGAAATTTGAAGAAGATAGAATAAATTATTAGTTGGCCAAAATAAATTTTTGCATTCCGGATGTTCTTGAAGTTGGAACACACCTACGACATTACGTGACTCCGCCTATCTTACGTTGCATGCGCTGATTGGTGGAATTGATAGGCGTGGTGCAGTGCCCTGGCGGGGTGTATAAAGTACTGCTGCGCGTTCGCTCGGCTGGTTTCTGGACGCTTTTGGCTTTCGGCAAACCACCCTGAGAGAGAGACTGAGAGTGTTTCTGCATTTTCAGAGCTTTCTTTTGGACCTTTTCAAAAAAGCGCTTTTATCGAGGATTTATTTCCAAGGATTTACTTCCAAGGATTTACTTCCAGTGTTTTTGTCGACTGTTTGACTTCTTTCGGACACACGGTAAGTTTGTTATGTTCAGTCACGTTAACGTTATATGAAAGTGTTGAAATTAGTGCCGGTTCAATGAAACAGAGAATCATAACACGACATGAAATTGGAGCGAGAGAGGTGTCTGTGAAAAGTTTGAAAGGCTGCGGTGGTTTCATTGTTTGGAAAATAACGTTGGCCTAGAGCTCTCACGTGAGCATGACCAAGTTCACGAACGTTAACTTTTGCTTTGTTCAAACGAGTTATAATTTTTGCAACCCGACCTGTAACGTTTACGTTACTATTTAAGTTATTGTTTATTTGTCGCACTACATTTAGTTCCTAACTACACGCAGGACAGAAAAGAAACCTTTAGTGAGACTCTAACGTGAACGTTATTGTGTGCGGTGTGGAGCTGGTTGTTCTGAGGGGCTGGTGGGTTGCGGCCGGCATGCAACATGAATTGTACATCTTCATGATCTGTACTTTAACATAATGCTATTTGCCTGTATGGATACTGAGTCTTTCAACGTGTTAATGAAAAAGGAAAATTTGAATGAACAGATCCAGGTTAGTGTTAGATCACTTTACAAAAGAAATTACTGTCCGGTAATGTAGGCTACGCAACTGGAGCAAACAGTAAGCGTCAGAATATAAATTTAAACTTAATGCTTATCCACTAAAGCATACACACTCGTTATTGACCACAGTTTAGTGGCCAAGAAGAAGCTCAGCTACAGGGTTGCTCTTTATTAATAACATTACCAGGGCTGTAATTAAGTGAAATCCTTGTGTGTTGTTTACATCGTTGTATTATCAAAATGGCGAATCCCGCCACAGCGTACGCCTGTCGGTCTTTGTTGTTTGCATTTTGGGCCTAAGCGACATTTTGGAAGTACAACGACGTAAACGCCACAACGCCAAGCGTTTTACTTAATTTCAGCCCTATTGATGTAAGGAGCACAGGAAGTGCAAGTCGGCAAAAATACAATTAATATGTGGCTGACGAGTTCGATTTTGAGCGAGTTTTGAGCTTTGACGATGTTGTGAGAGTTATGATTACAGCACTACAAAGTCTCTGAACTGCTACTGAGTAATTAACTGTTACTGAAATTGGCACCTCTATGTTATTAATTAATTAATTATTTTTTAAACTTTGACTTCATGTTAGTACCATTATTTTGTCATTTTGTAATTTTATTGGTTAAAGTAGTAACTGTTTTCAAGTAGCTTGTAAGAAGGTGCAGTGCATGTGGAGATTAGTTATCATTTTACTCCACAAGAGGGAGTTCCCAAAGTGAGCACTTCTGCACAAGTTAACTTCTGGTTATGTTATTTGTGCATGCTGTTGAGTGTAGTGTCATGCTTATGCCAACTCTGAGTCAATCTTCATGACATTTTTTCAGTACAATGCACACCATAAATATTTGTTTTGTTATCATGCTGCCTAACTGACATCGAAATTGACAAATCTGATATAGCCAGGTGACATATTTAAATATGACGACACTCTGCGGGCAGAAACATGTAAACATGTTATGCAGCACATAATGTCACTTTCTATTTTGAGTAATTAATTGGTTTCTTTTTGAAATTACACAGTTGATGTGGTAATGTTGTTCTATCTCTACAAGAAAAGGCAGTTACTGTATATTGTATGGATAAAATCTGTTGTTGGTTGTATCAGTTGAGGTACATTGATTTTTTTTTTTATAGATGATAATAAGAGGTTCTCTAAACTGTTATTTTAGAAGAATAAATGTAGAATTAACCTTTATGCAATGCCATTAATCAGTTGTGCCTTCATACTTGTAGATGCCTCGTAAGAAGTCCTTCCGTCGCTCGGAGGCGGCCAAGTTGCGTGCGGAGGAACGCGCACGGCGCCGTGTTGATGTTCCTCTGAAGTGGGCTGGTGACGACAGTGTTGAGCGTAAGAAGCTTTTTTTATTAAATGTTTAATGTAGCAGTAAGATGTATATTCTGATATGATTTTTTTCAAATGCGCGCGTGCACACACACACACACACACACACACACACATACATACATTTGGTACCATTTTCTTTAAAGTTGTGTCATTGCTGTTAACATTAAGTTTGATTGCCAGAGTCTTACATGTTAAATCCCATGTTCTTTTTGCCTGTTTATTTAAAGGTCACGGGACCGGGCACCGGCACAGGGTGCGAAAATGGCCACAGGGTGTCACAGGACGCCAGCACAAGTTGGTCATTCCGACTGAGGACCCCAACAAGAAGGTATTATTGTTTTAGATTTCATCCCTAAATGCTTGGTAATCATGAGAGTTGTTCATTTTAAACAGAAATCCTTTATGTCATTCCAGTTTGTGCTTCTTGTTGGTGCCTCCCATCTGCGAAGCATCGCGGATGGCATTGTGAAGATGCCTGATGGAGGGAAAGGGGGCATCTCCTTCGGGGTCATGTCGACACCTGGAGCGTGTGCCAGGCAGTTGAGGACAGAATTGGTTGCGTCTGTTCTTCCTCGCACCTTCGACGCCATCTGTGTCACCTCCCCGACCAACTGCTTGACGGCGAGCCGCACAGTGGAAGAGGCTGGGGCCGACTTTGCCCTGCTCCTGCAGAGCGCCCCGGAACGCTGTTCTACGGCACGCTCAGTCTTTTTTTTATTGTGCTGTTCTGAAGCATTTGTTATAAGTTGATCCCAATTTTATGTAGCTGTCTGAACTGTTGCCCAAAAGTTGTTTTTTTTTTACAAGGATGACATTTTGAGAAGATGTTTTAATGAGACATTATTGTTTTGTGTAGGTCTTTGTGACAGATTTTCCACCACGTCTGAACATCCCAGTGGCCCAGCAGGAGCTCCTCCGGCAGGAATTCCATCGTGTGGCAGTTCGAATGGGTACGTCTCAGAACTATTTTTCTATAATGCACGCGGATGGATATGAGCAAAACATGTAAAATTCATGAGTTTTTCTTTTGGTCTGTTTTGTTTGTTTTCAAAGGGGTGAAGTTCTTTCATTTTGCCACCGAGTGTTTTCCGTTGGATCGCCTTGAGCTGTGGTGCAGAGATGGTGTAAGTAAAATATATTGTGTTTCCATGTCATATGTAAGAAATGTTGGCAGACACTCG
>JAPXVT010231328.1:0-10648 GCA_029823135.1 Acanthurus reversus | reverse complement strand
GCAATGACCAAAAAGTACTGCAGTAAAATCCTCAACTGAACTAAGTGAACTTCTGAAGTTGTTTCATTTTAAGTTAGTCCTCAGAAATGAAAAAAAATGTCATTTTGAATTAGACCATACAGCAAGTGTCAGATGGATGTTGGCACTTCCTTGGGCCTGACATACATATAGTGCAAGCCTCAGTTACACAAATAAAGTAGATTTAACATGACTTTATAGGAAAAGGAATAGGAAATGAGACCTGTCAGCATTTCCCTACTAAAAATACACTTCACAGACCCAAGCTAGACAGCCCTCTGACTCTGTGACACTTAACTCATAGCACCAAAGTATTAGTGTGACAAGTGTGTGATTATGCGAGTGTTTGCTCTTCATCACTGCACAGTACAGTTGATATTTTAAGCACATCTGATCATACAGAAACTTTGGCAAAACAACCAACAAATCCCCTCCTGTAAGACCAAGTTTTGACTAATTTGGGTGCAGTGGTACATCAAAGGGTTTGTTATTTAAAGTACAGATAAATGCATAGAAACAAAATCAATACTCAAATACCTATTTTTCAAAAACATAAAAATGTTCGAACCAAATTTCTCCATATAGAAGCATAATTACCTAGAAATGGATGAAGCATTGAGTTAGTTCAGGCTTGGCACTGAAACTAGCTTGTTTTGGCTAATTGGTTTTAGCTGTTTGCTACAGACCATTAATAAAAATGAACATGTATTATAAAGTTTACATTTCTACATGTAATTGTTCAAGAATTTGAATAACACACACATTTTCTTTCTAGCAAAGAGTCAAATGAAAAGTCTGATCCAATTCTCATGTCTATCTGTTGAAATAAGAAGCTGTAGTCAGGAGACAGTTAGCTTAGCAAAGTTGTGCGTTGCCAACAAACACTTTAGCGTATAACCCCCATAAAACCACACTTGCTGTTGTTTTTTTCTTATACTCTGGATTTTAGATAAAACATGTTAATGAGCTTTAGAAGTCTTGGTAGGAGGGTTTTTTGAAGACATTCAGACAGAGCCAGACTAGAGTTATAATTTTCAGTCTTCATGCCAAGTTGAGCTACGTAACTGTCTCATTTAGCTTCGTATTCATCGCAAAGACGTCAGAGTAATATCAATCTTCTCATCTAACTTGTGGCATGAAACTGAATAAGCATTTTCCCCAAAACATCGGGCTGGCTCATCGGAAAATAAGCCATTTGTATTGCTCATCCCTTGGTGACAATCCAAACACACACACAAACACACACACACACACACACACATTCATTTTCAAAGTAAAACACAGGCAACCAATAAATGCCAGACATTCTTTCTCAGCCTGTATAAACTACAATTAAGTGGAACAGTTGAACACTGTCATTCACCCAAGTATGTGGGTGAAGGAATGTGAGTTGTGTTTTCATGCCTGTGTGTGGCCAGGACAAGGTGTCTGCAACCGCACTCTCTCTTTCAGCGTGCGGAAACATTTGATCTTCTGAAAACTGGGTTTGCACAGGTCATTTTAATTACATGGAAATTTTCAAAAACTTTGATTACAGTACTGTAAACCAGAGTCTCTTTCTTCTCTCACACTTCTAACAACACAGTGCACAATGAAGCAATCAGCAAAGAACAGAGTCAAGGTCATGGACATGATGACACTTCCCAACAGGAGCTCCTAGATGTTTAGGGTCAATAAGAGAGAAAATGTTAAGAATTCATGTTAAAGAAGTAAAAGGGATTTTTTTTACCAATTTATCTGTCAGTTACTTTTAAGATTAATCATTTAGTCTGGACGGTGTCTGATAATAGTGAAAAATGCTTTTCAGTTTTTTTATTTTATCCAAGTACCAGTCCATAACCAAAAGATTTTCTTTTTTGTAAGCACATGAAACAGAGAAAAGTAGATGATTCTTTAAATATGAAAACTCAAAGACAGTGAAAAGACTTGAAAGCTTATTTTACTGTCAAATTTGCTGTTAATCAATCTTTTGACCAAATAGATAATTTAACATTAAAAAACACTATAAACCCCTCTATTTAAAACTGTGTGGAATTGTTAATGTATTCTTGTTTTTTAAGTTGAGGCCCTATGGTTTAGCTTCAGTTTTTTTTTTGGGGGGGGGGTTGTTTTGTTTTTTTCGTTTTTTTACATACAGCTAAATTAAATCACCACACTTTGAATGTGTTTGCACAGTAGGGATTTAAGTTTCAACACCAAGCTTTGTCTTTATCTTTCCTCACTCTTTTTTAGCCACTAGCATTTGAAACATGTTGGTAGGAGTTTTTAAGTTTTCAGCCCACTGTCACTGAGCCTAGTTGAAAATTGGATACATATAATTAACATTTTATGCTTTATTTTCAGCAGCTCATATCATTTTCAGGATGTAGCTTCAAGTCATGGTCATCATTTATACCCCGTTTAGAAGGTGTAAGTTTTCACATTCAACAGTAAACTTTTGTCACTGTTCAGACTTCCTTTTACATGACAGCGGCGTGCTGGTGCCCCTGAAACCGCAAACGTTTGAAACCAGGTTCCCGAGTGCAATCTTTTCAATCCACAACCTTCAACCTCTGGCTGTGTAAACTGGCAAACCGCAGAGCCTGTGAAAGCAGTGACTATGCTAATGCTAAAGCTAGCCCGAGTCAATGCATTCCACAATAACCACCACCAAACTCTGATTAAACACTCCACAGTGCACCCAGAGCAAGTCGAATATGACGACAGTCAGTTGGGGCGAATTTGAGTGTTTGCAGAAAAATTTTAGAAGTCAAACTACCGCTGAATTTCTTTAATTTGTGGCTGCTTAGAGCTTAGCAGCAACAGGAAGTAAACAACTTCAGCAGCTCTGATTGTATGTCATGACAAATTTACACAGCCAACTGCTGGCCTGGCATGCATACTACAGAGCCTTTGGATGTTCATGTAAATACAGATTTTTTATTAATTAATTAGTTAATTAATTTTTTTAAAGATGCAAAGGAAAGACTTTCCTGTTTTTAGCAGGGCTGCTCTCCTCTAAGGTAGACGCTGTAACTGTAGTGTTTCTGCCTACTCAGCCAGCAACAGCTGATAATTCAGCTTGGAGTTGGAGTTCAGGCTTTAATTACTCTCTGATGTTGGAAGTCAAACCTAATGGATTCAGGTCTGGGACTGAACTTAATAAAATGCTGTTGATGTGAATCCTTGTCGTCCACATCAGGCTTCATCTGATAAGCTTGTGCATGTTATTCAAATCATTTACTAGAATAAATGTAAATAAATGTCCTGCATTCTTAATTTTACATGGGAGGTAAATTTCTAAAAGTATAATCAGCAAAATGTACTCACTGTACACCATTATCATTGAGACATTAACATGTTTAATGTTGTATCTGGTTGACATGATGCTTTACATCTGTCTGAGTTGGTAAATCAGTGACACATCACATTTTATATACTTATCGTGTTGTTTCATATCTTTACCTGAAAAAGTAACTTAGTAACTATAGATGTCAAATAATGTAGTGGATTAGAAGTATTAAGTAGTATTAAATGTAAAAACTTAAAAGTACAAGTACTCAAATTGTATTTCAGTACAATACATGAGTGTTTGTACATAGATTCAAGACTGACCTCATCTCTCTGCCAGGAGGAGGCCATCTCAGCTCTGGAAAAGTTCCCAACTCCTGCCTCCAGACTGGCTCTGACAGACATCTTGGAACAAGAGCAGTGTTTCTACAAAGTCCGCATGCAGGCCTGCTTCTGTTTGGCCAAGGTACGTACCTGTGTGTGCGTGGACTTCAGGAACACTGAAGGAGTGTGATGGATTTGGGCAGTGATTTCACAAAACAAAGTCATGTTTGAGATAATCATGGATGCACACATTAACTTAAAATATGCAGTGTTCTCAGTGTTTTCAAAATGTACCGGACATTTTGTTGGATTGTGAGGCAAGACCAACACGAGCTCTGTCCAGCTCCAAGCTCTCTGGTTCTTTGTCAGCTGAATCAGTTTGCACATTTCTTTGTAATGTTGACTGGTTCGTCAAACTCTTCATCCACAGTCACATGTAGTTTTGCCATTGTCTCTAAACAAGTTGCTGGTGCACACGCTTGTAAACACAGTGACGCACATGCAGCCTGTTCTTGTTCCCGTTACGGATGTCACGATTACTGGTTTCACAATCAACCAAGGTGAAATTCCTGACAGTTAGTATTGCCTTACGAATTCTAAATTACCATTAAAATCACTGTTCATTACTGTGGTCTCATGCTCAAGGTAAAAACTGTCAAATAAAATTGACAACAGTGTCTCAAACACAGGAGGGGACGCGCAGCAGCAACATGGGTTTGTTATGTGCAACAGTGAAAACATGGCTGACGGCAGTGAAAGTGCTGCTCAGAATATTTCTCAGCCATCCACGAGGACGAAGTCAGAAGTGTGGGTGTATTTTGGGTTTTATAAGAGTGCTGAGGGGAAGTTAAATGAAGATGCCTGTCTGCAGAAGGTGCAGAAAGAAAGTCCTTGTGAAAGGCGGCAACATGTCAGATCTGCTCAGCTACCTACGTGACCACCACCCCGACTTCAGAGCGAGTGCAAGGCGAGTTACGGGTAACGTTCAGCTCAATGCTGAATGTGGGAACTTCGTAACCTCATAAATTTAATTTAATTAATTTTTTTTTTTTAACCTTTATTGAATTAACCTTTTTTTTTTCTTTTTTTACACTGTTATAAATTCACGCCTGGAAGCTGCACAGCACCACTGCAGTCCTGACTGCAGCCGCTGAGCAGCTCCACTCAAGCGGTTGGGTTAGGGGCCCTGCTCAAGGGCCCTCAGTGGGTCACAAGCTTGCTTCTCTAACCATCAGGCCACCACTGCACAAACTTGCCATGGTTTAACGCGTCAATGGCAGGTCAGTAATGTAAACTGAAGCTCTCAGTGTAACCTGCTTGTGAAAATACCAACATTACACGTCATGGTGTAGTTTAGGATAGTCGGTGCTATTAGTGATATTGGGGAGTAACAAATTCAGATACTGATATATCGGCGGATAAAATTTTTAAAACTTTAAAACTTATACTCTTTAAAACTTTTAATTGAGCTTGCCTGATCCCTTGCTGACAAAAGCTGCACATTTATTGCAGAATGATTCACCAGAAAAGTCCACTCTCTGCAATTTGTAAAATAAAAAAACAAACAAACAAAAAAAAAGAATTTAAACAGTTAGGCATAACTGTGCATCGTGCTACCAACTAAAATGTTACAAATATGTCTGGCAAATGATTTGTAGGGCATTTTGAAAACTAAGACATTAAGTGTTTTTCTTATTGCAAGGCATACCTACATGAATATAACTAATATTTACCAGTGATGAATCAGGGCCCTGAAATTTGGCGCAGGATTGCAGGTATCTGGCATAATTTAGTCAAACCTAGCAAATCTCGATTTTACTGCAGCACAATCCTACAGATGTTTATAGTGTTGGTATATTATTTATGATTAAATGGTAAGTGCCAAAAACAGGAACAGAAAGGAGTCGAGAGGAGCAGAGATGTCCAGTGACGGTGATACCACTTTTTTTTCTACCACAGTGATGGGCTGGTCAGGGTTAGGGTTCGTGCTTATCATAACATGTCATCTTTTGCAAAGTTTCATTTTTAGTGTATAAAAGGCCCTTCACACTCAGAACGATAACTATAAAGATACCTGTACCTACAGTGATATTCCGTTGCTCAAGCGCTCACTACAGGATGTCTTTCATTCAGCACTGATTTCTCTAATTAAATGGAAGAAGACGAATTTACCGATCTGCTTTTAATTTACTGGCTATCTAAAAAAGCAAATAACATGCCGGCATGCATGACGACATTTTTGTTGAGGGGATGGCCTTCGTCAAAAAGTGCTGGGTTTTTCTGCATGTCTGTGATTAGCTCTTCTGTGAGCGCCGCCATTACCTCTGCTGGTATGAGTAAACAAACGGAAGGCCCGCCCCTTCCCTTTGAACTTTATTTTGATTGGTTGAAAACGTTTTATCGTTGTCCGTGCATCAAAAAAAAGCTTCAAGATGAAATCAGGAATATTGTTGTAGTTGTCGTTTGGATGTTTTTATTGTTATAGTTGAAAACATACATGAGATTTACCTGTAACGATTTCAAACACTTCATAGTTATAGTTATCTTTATAGTTGCGGTTCTGAGTGTGACGGTCACAAACACTCAAGTGGTGATCAATGCCACTGCTGTTGAGTGCAGGGGACACTCTTAATTTAAAGTTATCCAATGGAAAAATACTTGTGTGCTGCTGTGAATATGACGTTAGCCTGCATGTGCTCTGTCATGGAATAAGGTTCTATGGCAAAGTGAACTTACGGTCAATAAGAGTGACATGACATGGCTGTTACAGGAGAGAAAAGAATGAGGATGTGGTGAAATCATGATGGAGTGTAGTTCCGTGTTCATTTAAAGTTGCTATGTGCCTGAAATCAGGTCAGATCCTTAACTGTTCTGTCCTGATCATGATTTTTCTTTTTTTTTTCTTCTTTCTTCTCTGTTTTTGTTTTTTTGTTTGTTTTTTTTGGTTTATTTTTGTACAGATGACATTCAGAACAGATGTAGTAGGTGCGGTTTCGGATGTTGGAGAGTCCTTTATGTGTTTTTATGTCGAAGCACATCATGGACAAGTGGGCTGACTTGAAACAGGAAAATTATGGAGTCATTGTTTGTTTCACAAACTGGTCAAACTTACTGTGAAGGCAAACTCTCCCCTGCTCAGCAGAGGGTTTTTCGTGCTCCAGCTGCTCTCCTTTGGTCTCCACTGCAGCAGCACTGGCAGGAGTGTGTGGTGGGTGTGTCTGTCTGACTCCTGAGTGAGGAATTGAGTCAGAGCGCTCGACTAGATATGTAGGGCAAGGACATCATTTCTAAGTAAAACCGAAACACATTCCCTGCACTGTAAGAGGACAAAAAAAAAAAGAAAGGAAAAAATGAGAGGGTCCCCACCTGACACTCTGTAGACTGAAATAAACTCTCACACATCAACACAACTGGGCACCATGTTCTGTTCTTTGGTAAGACAAGTCAAGGGACATAACTGAGGAAAATCTCTCACACCACAGGGGTCGCTGACCAGTGGCTCTTGGTAAGACTGTTGAGACGACTACAAGTGGGTGTGAGATTTTTGTGTACATTACGCTGAGGTTAGAAATTGCCAGATGACTTTGCAGATTTGTTTTGGCAGCTGAACACTTAATGTAAGGCCTAGTGATTGGTCACAAACACTGGCTTCGACTATGTGCAGATGCATAAATATGGAGACTGTGAAAATGAATTTCCCCCATGGGGACAATTAACAAACTAACTAACTAACTAACATCATTTAACATTAATATTTTTATAGAAAGGCTCCTCAACCTTTGACACATTTCACTGTGTATTCATAAGAAAAATCTGCCCAGAGACTGATGACACGTTGTTCCGAAACGTCCAGTTGACTCACACAAGTTCTGCAGTGTTTGATTCACAGATGATGCTGACAGGTCAGGTTTTCAAAAGATGTTCTTCAAAATAAAAATGCAACACATCATCACAGGCTGATGTTTCTGTCTTCTGATATAAACTTATCTCAGCTCCTCTCAATCTCCAGCTGTTCCAGTTATCAGTGGTCTGACACTTCTGCTGCTGTAAAAACCATACCAAACCACTTCTATGTGGTGGTGTTTTTGCCTGAGGTAAACTGTATGTGAGCCTGATCTCCACAACGAACAAGTGATCTCAATTCAACACTGTGGCTGTAGATGTTGTGTTGGTTCTTGGGTTGAAGTCATAATGTGTCAGAGGTCACAGGAATGAGGCCTGTGGAATTAAACACTTGTGTGGAAAACAATTCTGATCATGTCAGGTTTGGTTTTCATCTTCGTTGTTGTGGAATAACATACTGTAAAATGACGATAAGAAAAAACCTTCAATGCAACGTCGAGGAATGTGAAAGAGGAACACAGTGCCTCTGTTTGAAGCCTCACTGAAACTATCATTACTGCTGTTTAAATTCCTGCAAATCTCCATTCACTTATTGTTATGGCAACTACAACAAAAAATATCGTAAGTCCTGTACTGTAGTACTTTACACAGTTTTGTTTGAAGTTAAGATTTTTTTAAAAGACCACAGTATGAGAACAACATGGACCTTCCCAGCCAGCAGGCCACCCACTACTTCAATGCCAGTGGCTCTTAAGCTCAGTTGACTGAATAATCCGATTCTGAAGCAACAGGAAATTCTGAATTCTCTGGATGTAGTTTTTTCTAACTTTAACCTCAGAGGATTTGCGCCAAATATTGGTTCCTCCTGAACCAATATTTTCTAGGGCTGTCAGTGTTGAGGCATTGACGCATGCAATCAATCTGGGAAATTTAATGGGTAAATGGGGTTTTTTTTTGTATTTTTTTTTCTTTTTTCTTTATTTTTTTTAATGCACATTAACGCACATTGATCGCAGCATGTGACTTTATTTTGAAGGCAGAATTTTACTTTCCAGAGCGTGTCTGTTTAGCTGGGGCGGCCCCCTTACCAAAACTAGTCGTGTAGGCTCAACGGCACTGACAATCTACAAACTACGACAAGCTGAATAACCCAGGCTCCAACAAAGCTGGAGCGACGGACAGATGAGAGAGGAGCAGACAGGAGTGAGCATGGGCAGGCAGGGCTGTGTGGAAACTCTGTGTGTGTGTGTGTGTGTGTGTGTCAATCAACTTGTGATAGAAGAGGAGAGATTGGAGAAAGCACAGCTGTTATCATTAGTGCAGGACATAAATATACGGATATTCAGTATCAATATGTGTTGAAAAGATCGATGTGTTTGACAACACTGATCCAATGGTAGTTCAGGCGGGGGGACATGTGTTGTGTAGGCAGCCGCCTAAACTACAAAGTGCTGCAGGAAACACTGTGGTGGCAATACACGTTCAAATCCTGATGGTTAGAGAAGCAGGCTTGTGTGTCGAGGTTCACGGGTCCAGTTCAACAGTTTGCTGCAGCTTTGCAGTAAATATTTGGTTGTACAGAGCAGTTCCAAAACCTGAACATGTTCTGCAACAGTAAACTCTATGAATGAGAAGCTGAAAAAAAAAGTTAAAAAAAAAAAAAAGGATTCCTCTAAGCGGTTTGTCATGCATTTCTTTATTCCAGCAACGCCACACTTGTGTTTTATCTCTGCCAAAAATACACAATCAAATGGTAGTATTTTAATTACGATTAATCACCGAATTTTATAGTAATTCACTTGATGAAATTTTTCAGCGATTGACAGCACTGATATTTTCACAACATGATTAACTGAGTGAAGGTTGAAATGGCTGCACTTTACTTTTTCAGTAAGTTGCTGTGTTTGGTAACAACCCCCCAACAGACTCCATCATGATGTCTTTTGGTATACTGCACACGCACACGCACACACACACACACACACATACATACATACATACATACATACATACACACACACACACACACACACACACACACACACACACACACACACACAGTATGACAGGATAGACATTTTCACACATGGTCATATATACAGCCATTTGCAGATATGTATGCATATAGTCTATAATAACTGACTACTCAAAGGCCTCCCAGCCTTTCACACACAAAAAAAACACTGTGTGGGTGTGTTGTTGTATCTGACTCTCACTTACATGCACAGGGTGTCAATCAGCTGATTTGTGCAGCGTCACCTCCCCCCATTCAGCAGCTACTTCATTAAGTCAACCATGAATCTCCAGTCATCCGGGCCTTGTTCAACATCAACATCCCGCCAGCCCCCTAATCTTCCAGTAACATGTCTGTGCAAGCAAAGCAAACACAGGAAATGGGATACCTCTACAAATATTACTTACATCCCAGCTCCATCTACTATCCCTACCATCACTGCCACTTTCAGCCATGGAAATACACAATCATAATTCCAATTCAAAAAGGGAAAAAGTTTTTAGCTCTCTCTCTTACACTGGGTGAACTAAAATTTCAAAACTAATTCTAAATGAGGCGGGTTTGTCACGTGGACTTTCAAGCTGAAATAATGGGCCCTATCTTCCACTTGGTGCTAAGGTGGTCTACAGCACAATGCAAGTGCTTGGGTAATTCTGAGTGCAGTTCGGAATGTTTCTCAATAAACCCAAAAATATCTAATTGGAAAAACATCTGAAATGTCAATAAATTAAACCATATTGCTGACATCAAACAATTCCACACGAGGTTTAGACAGAATGGTTTTATGTCTAACGTAGCTGTTAGAGGAGGGGCTGGTTGTTAGCAGCAGCAGTACTAGTTTGGAAGATTTTAAATTTCTAATAAGAAGAACTTAACCATTGCCTGTGCTCCTTCAGCTTTAATTAAGACCAACAAAATTAGGTCTGGATAGTATACATCACCAAAAAAAATCAATCAAAACATTTTTGAATGGAGGGCTAAGATACAAATAATAAATAAGTGTACTTTGATTGGATTTTTTTTAACCAAAGCCACCATTTCCTATATATAACTGCAACGTCTTGCTATTACTTCTGAGGTACAATTGTACATTAAAGTTCACACCGAATGGACTTTAAAAAACAAAACAGCAAACACACCCAATGGCACTTTTTAGAAATTTTATCATCTTAAAATAAT
>JAPXVT010231241.1:0-10648 GCA_029823135.1 Acanthurus reversus | reverse complement strand
AAACATTTACACTTTTTTTTTTTTTTTTTAAAGACAAAATCATAGTCGCATGAACTATTCTGTTTTGTTTTTTTTTTTAAGCTAATGACCATTGGAATATTTGAAAATCATTGCCCATCCCTAATATGGATGTAAAAAGCAACTTGATTGGTTCACGGTAGTGTACAACACGAGGCAGTAATTCTAGTTTACTGTAATTTAACTGGCATAGTTTCAGAGAAAACCAATAGGAAACATTGACAGTTTTGCAGTTTTGTTAATTTACAGCACACAACACTGGTAAAAATTACTAAAACCATGGCCCCATCCATTGACTGGCTTGGTTTTAAAAAACAATTCAATTACAGCATTTTATTCAAACTAAATCAAGCAACCCCCAGTGGACAGTGCAGAGTGTGTTTTCATATCGTATTGCTGTCAAGAATTCCACGTCCTGTATGTCAACTAGAGCCTTTAGTTAAAATAGTGACTGTATTTTGTAAATACACAGAAGAGTCCCGAAGCTATGTTACATTCAGAAATATCAACCAGGCTTTTTGGACACATACAGACACACACACATACACACACAGTGTGCAGAAAATGCACATTATCTGTATACATACTAGTGTTTATGTGTCTGTTTGTCATGCATTTTACAAAAAATATGAGAGTGAAACTAGGTTTGTTGAGGGCTTGCTTCAGAGAGTAAATGCTACACATACATACTTCAAACACTGTCTTTATCTGCATGTGTGTGTGTGTGTTTGTGTGTGTGTGTGTGTGTGTGTCCCACATACTGTGGCTGTTCTCACTGGTGGAACTCCTACATTTTGGCCTGGGGGTATACATTCTTTCATTCCGCGTCTTTTGACACACGCACACATGCACACACACACACCATGAAAGCAACATTTCTAATTGACTTGTCCACATGTAGCTCACATATTTCATTCTCATTTCTCTTGAGTATTAACGTAAACTTTGTGTGTGTGTGTGTGTGTATGTTAGTGTGTGTCTGTGTGTATTCTTTACTGGTCAGTTCTTATTCTGCTGATGTGCGGCCCTGAGGATGCCCCCTCTTCCTAAAATGCTTTGCCACAAGCGCAGCCTACCAGGAAGCACAAAAAGAGTTGGAGAACTTGTTTAGAATTTCTCAGCGACAGGAACACACACACACACACACACACACACACACACAGAGTTCGTGAGGGTGTCATTCCTCTCACCCATGGCTCCTCTTCCCTTGTTTGTGTGTTGTGTTGTCAGCTCTAATTGTTGTCAGTGGAGCCACTTCACTCAGAAAAGGAACCACTTTTATTTCATGCAAACTCTTTTTTTTTTTTCTAGCTCATTGAAATATCTGTGAATGTATGGGGTTTATGTGAAAATACCTGTATATTTTATCTTTGTATTGATATAGCTTTATGTTTTTTAATGAAGCTTCTTTTTCACACCAATGAACTACGGTGATGAATGTGTGATCCTGAATCGAAATGAATGTATTTTTGTACTCAAGCTGCTGAAGTTCACAATGCAATCACACACGAAGCTGCCAGTACAAAGCATCTGTTCACTTTTCTGTGTTAATGTTTAAGAGATAACAAGACCTGAACCACTTTGACACAGAGACTCCATTTTTTGTGTACAGTATGTTTCTGTATTTGCACTTCTGTTCGTTCACATTCAGACCAGTAATCTACACCTTCAAAAGTGGTTTCTGCAACCTGCAGTCTGAATTACATGAGTTAACACAGAATTTAAAGGATCATTGCTGTTTTTAAACTTGGTTCTTTTTTATAAGTTTGGTAATTCCTTAAAGAGACATAACCCTGTTAACCCTTAACACTGTTAATTGATTCGGTGGGTACAATGTTATTATAACTGTTAGAAATAGTAAACAAAAATAAGAAAATAACACCCAAATTTGTAATAAAGAAGAATCATCCTTTAAATTATACAACTGTAATTCACCTGCAGCATTCATAAGATTGTGATACTATCCTTATAGTGATCCTGAAGAGATTCATGTTAACCCTTTTATACAGTTTCAGTCAGCTTTTGAACCATGCCAGTCTAAAATGAATAACAGATGTAAATGCATTGAGGCGGCGGCAAACACGTTTTTCTTCCCCTACCTGTGTTGAAAAAGGCTACAAAAGCTCCCAGTTTCTAGTATAGTCTGGCAGTTTGCTTTCAATTAGCCACCAGCTGTCAGCCATTAGGTGTATGAAGCCAAGGCGTTTGATCCCAGGCCCAACTAGAGGAGCGGCTCAATGTGCCCCAACACTCTCCTGAACCTAAATTTAACTTGAGCCTTCTGCTTCTTCTTCTTTTCATCATATTCAATGAGCTTCATTAGAAAATAAAAAAAGTATTTAAATATTCACTGCTTTTCCAGTTGATTCACTCCAACCAAAGTAGAGACAATAAAAGTTACTTTTACAATTAAATATGCATTAAATAGAAATGTTATGTTGATAAAGGAATTACTCAGCAATATTTATGTTAAAATGAAGAGGTGACTGTCCAAACTTCAACTGGCTGTGATCTCAGATCTATAGATCAATACAAAGATTAACCACAACATTAAAACCGCCTGCCTAACCCCTCAATTCCACCAGATGCATGTTGGGTTCATCTCCGCTTCGCTCCACCACAGCAGCTGGCTTTGCTGCGTTGGATATGTACTCCATCCCTCCATCCTGGCTCCGGCAATCCGGAACCCCTGCAGCAAATAAGCAAGGCCTCTATTTTGCCGGATGCAGGAGCACAACGCATCAGTTAAGCACAGAGTAGGTTGAGCGAGACAGGAAATCAGACACAGAAAAAACATAAAAACTCCCCGTTAATTTTCAGAATGAAACACTGTGTTGATGCCAGATCGCACTTCACTTAACTACATCGACAAAACATCATAGTGTGTGGATCCAGGAAGTCAACAGGTCAGAGGATTTTAGAGACCTCAAATGCGGGTGATTTTGTAAATACCGTGGAATCTGGTCAGTCTCAGGACTCCAGCTCCAGCCGGCTGCCCTCTGCAACGCTGCTGGTAGGTGTCGACAATTGACTGAGCAAAGAGCAAAACTGCAGCCAGTGGAATTTCTGGGTAATTTTATGTGGATCACCCACATGTTGATAAGAAGGCTCTGACTGTCAGGCATAGGCTATATCCACATTGCTGCCTCTCAAAGTTAAGACAGAGTCTTAAATCAAAGACGATGCTCGTCCATATGCGCGGTGTGAGCTCTGGAGCTGTTCTTTCCAGCCAAACTACACGCAAATCACATGACCACTCAGTGTCACACAGCACTTTATCATTCAAAGAATGTTTACCCTTTCTGTTGTCTAGTCTGTGGAATTAGCAAGCAGTTATTTTTCTTAGATTTGTGAGCAGTCAAGATCTCCCGGGCATTGTGACATAACTTACCTTCACTTTGGGCTCTGTACACGGTGTTTTGATGTAATCTGGCCCCCCGAAGGTGGTGACAGCCTTACAAACTTGTCAAATGATGACAGAAACAACTTTTCGGGATAGCCCAAATGCATTGGCGATTGTCTGGAGTCTACCCTTGTCACTTAAGTAATGTTAACACAATGTGCAGGACACCTTTGTGAAAACATCCACGGACGGCTGTATTCCTGTTGTCGTTCCCTCCACATGACGTCGCACTTTTTCTCTGAGAACAGTCAGGGCCGATTTGGATATGTGAAAGTTTTCTCGCCATTTCTCTGAAACTGCAACTCACATTGATAAAGTTGTTGTCCATCACTGTAGGGCTGATAGCGTAGCCGAACACAGGAACTGTCATCAAGCTATTCCTGAAAGATGTGGTGGGCTGCATCCTGCTTGGTGACTCCTCTGCCACCGTGAGGGGATGTATCTGGTCTGCAGCGCTGTAAAGGTGGATGATTTTTGTCGAAGTTACATTCACATGAATGACAAGAACCAAGTTTCCCAGCAGAATACTGGGAAGATGAAGATCAACATTTCATTTCTGTGAGAGCTGAGTCACTTAAACCAGTCCATCTGCTTGCCGTCACTTGCTTTGAGCAGCAATTAGGAAGTTAACAGTCATAATCTCATTTCTCTGCAACTTGGCCAGCCTGACGCTATGACACAATGAGGCATTGAGTGAAATGGATAGATCTTTGTACAGTTTAGCTGCTTCTTTACACTGAGAGGGAGCCAGTGGAGGTGGTTTGGTCACTGAGCGAGGTCACACCCACACGTCTTTGGAAGTGTTTCAGCATGACTGATAGGAGACCCCGAGATCTCAGCCCAGACTTCCTGGAGGGATTGTGTCTCCCTGCTGACCCGTGAGGACCAGGTGTAGCTTGAGGAAATTGTTGGAGGATGTAAAGGAATGTGTCCTGATCCACACACAGCATGACTATTGCCATTACTGTTTCATATTAAAGGTGTTCCCATGAATATTTTTCTATAGACAGCAGATCAGATGACAGTGTTTAAAAGGGGTCAATCGCTAGGAAACCAGAGAAATGTCACTCAACTATGCAGTCAAACAACTTTACTGAAGTTTTAACCTCTTTAAGCTCATTATTTAGTTTTTTTTTTTGAGCCCACAAATCTGCTCTCATCACCTGTTTCCAGCAGAAGCTGGGTGTTTTTGGAAAAAAAAAACTAAATCCACTGTACATTACCTAGCGAAACAGTAATCGTCAAGGAGGCAGTGAGAACAAAAACAATACATATTACAAGAACATTTGTTGGTGTGGTTGTGTTGCTTTAGATACCTTCAAGATGATTCGATGTGTTTCTAGTTTTCCAGTTTTAAAAGATCTGTGAGGGCGTTAAAACACTGCACAGTTTATCATATTGCAAGACAGGGTTGTACAACTCTTGAAGGTGATCATGGCAGCAAATATTTAGACAAGGGATTTTCGCTATGGCTCTGTCACTGTATTGTAAACAATAGACTTGGTCCAAGGAATCTGCCAGAAATGTGCACCCTGTAGGACATGACTGCTGCATTTTCAAAATCATTGACTACTTTCCATAAGTTGTTGGCTTGTCAGTTAATTGAAGAATTTTTTTTTTTTTGATCCAAAAACAACGATCAATTCTCAGCAAAAGAACTAGCGAAAAGGTTAACTAATACAGACCAACCTAGGGGTGTAAAATAACAGAGTTTTCCATTGGCTCCGAGAGACTGCTTACAAATTGACATTCAGTATGTTTTGACTGAACATCCAGTTAGCTTGTCTGAGCTGCAGTAACGAATAAACACTTTTATTTTAACATGACATTATGCAGAAAATGATTGTTCAAGGAAATCCTTGTCCGCTTTGGCAAATTTTTTCCACTCTGTAGATTTTTGTCAAGCATAAGAACATACAACTGTGTTTCTTTCGGCCTCTTGCTGCGTGTCTTCTGCTTTAGTGCCACACACTGAACAATGTTAAAGTAACACATAATGAATATGACTTGTCAACGAATACTACCCACAGCACCCATGTATGTCTTTGTGTCTTTGTGCATGTCTTTGTGGATGCTTTGCCACTTCATTATTACTAGGGGTGCATCAGTTGCAATTTTTATCGGCCAATCCCGATTGCAGGACCCCCCCACTCTTACAGCTGTAATTCAGTTCAAGCAAAAGAGGTCTTCAAAAAAGAAAAGGAAGAAGAAAACAATTTAGTTTCACTTAGTCAGTCAGTCTGTCAAATCCAGTCTCGTCAGTCTGCAGATCCAGTCCGGGTTTTGTCTGCTGGTATGTGGAGGATGGTCACTTCCTTGAATCAGCTGAGCAGTGTGGATAGTGGAGCGAATGATGTAAAACGGAGATTTAAGTAACGACCAAAGGCTGCTGCTGATACTGGCGGATGAATGAGTGGGACAGAAAGGATTAAATGACTTTTTTAACTTTTTTTTAAACTTTTGTGTTCTTACAACAGTAAATGAACATGCTGCTGCAATATGGCGCTTAACTCTGTGTGTGAAACTTCCACGTTGATGACGTGCTGTATGTGTTTGGTGCGCCGTGGCTGTAACACACGGTATTTGGCTGTGGGGCACTGCATGCTGAGGGCTGCGAGGTGCTCCATGCAGTGTAAACCAACGCATGCATGTAACAGGCTGCACAGAGAAGGTCTGGCTGAGCACCAACCAGCCAACGATCCTGTGAAACTTGAAGGATTTTGCTCATTTGTTTGACTTTGAATCAATGAGGAAGCTGTTTTTCTTCAAACTGTGTTAATGGTAGTTTAAGCACAGCCTTAGTTTGTTACTAGTCTTGTAATATTTTTAGAATCATATTTTTTTATCGGATCAGTTTGTGATACTTTTTAGCCTGTAGCTTTAGGTAGATAAGGCTGGCCATGAATGTTAAGGATAGTAGTATGATTCCTGCCTTGTCCTAACACGTGTTGATTTTGTTGAGCAAGGCACATAATCTGAAATTGCTCCCAGTGTGGGTTTACTTAGGAAAATATTGCAGTTTTTTTTTTTCAACATAAGCGTCTGTTAAGTGGATATAGTGAAATAATCTTTAGGCATTATTTTCTAATTATAGTTGATATATATCAGCACCTGTGCGTGTGTGCGGTGTAAAAATAGCTGGAAATTAAACGGTTAACTCCATTTAATACATGATTGACTGGTGAAAAACCACATGGTGTTTTTCTTCCCTGAGGAAACGGTTCAAAAACACTTCCTGAAGCTCACCAGCAGTTTCCTAAAATCAGTGAAAATCTATCCTTTGGTGAAATGTAAAGCA
The DNA here is from genome assembly GCA_029823135.1 of Acanthurus reversus. Classification (NCBI taxonomy): domain Eukaryota; kingdom Metazoa; phylum Chordata; class Actinopteri; order Acanthuriformes; family Acanthuridae; genus Acanthurus; species Acanthurus reversus. The sequence continues at coordinate 3,929 of JAPXVT010231241.1, read as the reverse complement.
GCTAAATTAAGGAGGTAGTACATTGCCACAGGCTGTATGGAGCTCCGGTTGGTGGATTTGTGATATTTAGCATCTATACTGTTCCGTGTCAGCCATTATGTTGGAGAGCTTCCACTTTCATCCACTTAACCAGTGCAGTTTGTCTGTGTAGAGGAAATGTTGGCATGATTTTCACACTTCTTCATCCATTATTTGAAAGGTTATTTATTATTAAGCCTTTATGTATCATAAAGTATGCCATGACAGGCGCTTTTCTCATTTTCGAACATCTGCATAACATGTAGCATGAAAATTAGCATTTTGCTTGCAAAACAGTGGTGTTAAATGTTTCATTTTTGAAGTAATTTTTTATACACCAGCCCTCTGAATCAGATTAAATGTTTATCATGTACTTTTTGTGCGCGTGTTTGTGTGTTTGTATCGATAAATGTCAAGTGTATGAAGTGGAGGTTGTGTCTGTTTTGTAACAACACAAGGTTACTGGGAAGCCTGACATGAGCAGTAACAGATGCCTGTAATCTCTCTGAGATGCAGTAATCTGATTACATGTTGTTTTAGCTGTAAATTGCGACCTAAAAAGTACATCTGCTCAGTGTGTATCTGCTGTACTTCCCTCTGCATCCTGGGAGACACAGAGTGTTGACAGAAAAAGGGAACGGCTCGAGCGGCTTATCTGGTTTTCCTATCTCTCACACTCACACACGCACACACACACACACACACACACGCACACACACACACACATGCGCGTACACATACCGCACACACGCCTGCGCACTGCAGTGAAACCAGATTGTCTCACATACCTTTGGTTGTTTTGGCAGGGTACAAGATTCTTTTGTTCCTTGAATAAACGGACTCTGCCATGGTTGGGAGTTCAATTCCCTCCCCTGGTCAATGCACCGTCACTGCCAAGGTTTGCTTTAGACTTTGCTGTCTTCTGTTGGTTAGATACATGACTATTACTGTGGCATGCAGCCCACCTGTAAATGAGCCCAAGCAGGAAACACACTGAGCAAACATGTTCCAGTAAGAGCCCAGCCTCATGCCCTTTGAGCTCCCATTGAAAGACAATATCTGAAGGCTGCACTTCCTTCTTTGCCGTCACACAGTGGGGGGTGCACAGTATGTGTTTGTGTGTGTCTTTGGGTGAGATAGACTAGGTTTCAAAAGATTCTATAATATACATGTTTAATAATTCCCACCCTTGTAGACAAAAAAAAAAAAAGTACTTTTGTGCTTGTTTGCATGCATGTGTGACTCTGTTACATGTTGCAAACTACATCACCAAAGAGATAAGCAGGTGTGCATTAAAAAAATGAGTTTGGGGCCTCTGACACAGCCTTTCCCACTAGATTACTTGTGAATCAGTTAATTTATCATATAAAACAATATTAAATTTGGATTTTGACGCCATGTCTCTACATAAACACAAGGTCTAAATCTGCAAAACAGTTGTCGTTGCCATTTGGCCCTTTTGTTATGTTTTAATTTAACGTATCTAGCAATCAGGGAGCAACAGTATCATTCATATGTGGTCATGATTATTTCCACCTGTTATCCAACATTAACTCTCCCTGTGGCTCTGTTTTTAGTCTCAACTTATTCCATAGATAAATATCTGGCTCTTTAGCCTTAAAATGCTTAATTCTTATTCATCAAAAACAGTTTGATGAATAAGGTCTTGTGTTTAGTTGTCATTTTTTGGCCGTGCGCAGGGGAGTGCTGGGAAGTACAAGACTTTAACACTGCGCATACCTCTCTATGACAGCAGTATCTTGACAACAGCCGCTGTATGATCGACTCTGCTTTGTTGCTTTTACTATCTGTTTTCTTTTTTTTACTATACACATCAAACACAGGATGCTTCCCCTCATACTTTTCTATAGACAATGAGCTTGATAATAATTGAAGGGCTCAGAGCGACTGCACAAAACAGCAAGAGAGCCAAAAAAAAAGCTGGTCGCTACTCTTTTTCAGCTGTAGACGCTCTCTAGTCATTGAGAACAAATGGAAAAAAGACACTAGACGCTTAAAAAAAAAACAAAAAGCAAAAACAGACATGGACATGGTTTATTAATGCTAAATTTATTCAGCAGCCATGTTGTTCATTGGGTAATTTTAAAAGTAATATTTAAAGGAACGGTTGCAAAAAAGCCTTTAGTGGTAAACATGTCGTGTTATGCAGTAAGATGCCAGAATTGCAAAACTGTTCAAAAGGCCTTAAACTTCATATAATACTGCCAAATCACTCTCCTTTAATGCTAATTATAGACATATTTGGTTGAAAGCTCTCGGAAGAGATGATTGAAATCATAACATAAAAAATGCCCAACTTTGCAGTGCTCATTTCATATGAGGTAAGCTAACATTCAGTCACCCAGTCTGTTGTGATATGCACAGAACAGTTGAAAGCTTTTTTTTGTTGTTGTTGTTGTTGCACATGCCATGAAATAATCTGTCTGTGCGATGAATGAATTCACGTTGGTAGCACCGGTGCAACAGCCAGTGTGTGAGGAAAAACTGCAACATTCACAGTTAACGCTACATGCCTGTTTGTGTGATGAACTGCACTACTTGTGATTGTTTTTAGAGATTTTAGAGACGTCTAATAGTGTTACAAGTTTTTTGGCCTGTGCTATAAACTATCAACCTCGTTAGCACCTGTGCTATGTACAAAAAAAGTTAACGTACAGCCCTGATCATCCATTTTTATTTACAGTTGGTTGAAAAAGCATGGATTTTTTTGTGCTACTGAGGATCACTGTTGCTGACATTTTATCAACCAGTCAATTGAGAAAATAGTCACTAGATTAATTAACAGCAAATTTAGTTATTTACAGCCCAAGCAGTGTTTTCACTCTTTAAACAGAACAGTCAGCGTATTTTTTAATGATTTGCTTTGAGTAGGAGAAAAATAGTGAATGAGATTTCATAGCATTTAAAACATAGCAATTAGTGGCAAGTGAATGTCACCACCTAATTTGCAGCAAACTAAGAGTCTCTAAGTATGAGTAGCTGCTTAAATTGAACACATGCAGTGAGATGCAGATGAAAGCAGTTTGTTGTGTTATTGACATTGACCTATTTTTCCTCATTCTGCCTCCCAGAGCCAAACACTGATAGGAGCTTTTTCTTGTTTTTTAAGCTTGTTTTTACACAATTTCTGCTTCACTAAACTCTAAAGAGTGCAGAACGGCAGGAAGAGTGTTCATGCTACAAGCCAGACTTAGTTGCGAGGACATGACAGGTCAGCTGCATCACTGTTATTTGTGTATTGAACTTTTGAGTTTAACCAGCAAACCATTAAATGATATGTGAGCAGTAGGGTAGTGCTTTTGTAACCTCCATCAAATCACTGTCGGTCGACTGTTTTATTTGTGCCACCTGAGTATTAAAAAAAAAAGAGAAGAAAATGTCAACCATAACACCTGTGTTGTGTCAACTGTGGTACTGAAAAGCAAAACAATCAATCTCCGTGAGAATGGAGCAGAAGTTTTTCACGTTTCACTTTGTCTTTTCAAGCAAAAGTATGCCAGCCTTGTTTGTGAAGAAAAGTCTTTTGTCTGCTTTTATCAACAGGAACTCTGATATATTAGTTTGTCATGCAGAGAGAAAGTTACCAAACTTTAATTTTAAATCTGGCAGTTTTAATTTTGCTATGCTAGGGACGACCATTGTAACCATAATATTAGTAAAACACAGTATACCACCAATGCTGCTACAACTATTAATAAATCAATAATTTTATCCAGGCCAACGTGAGGTCCTCCAATCACTTATTTGTCCCTTTTCTCTATAAAAGTATGTAAGTGTTCTTTCACCTCTGAGACATCACGCAAGGTAGTAACTAGAGTTGTTATGATACCAATACCAGTATGGGAAAATGCCTTTGATACCACTGAAAATGTTTGTATCGGCATCAGTGA
>JAPXVT010230800.1:0-10649 GCA_029823135.1 Acanthurus reversus | reverse complement strand
AGATCCAATACTGAACCTTTCCTTCTAAACTTCACTCAGATGTCAGGAATATGATTAAACTGACCAACATTTCAGATTTGTTTGCAGTGAGATATTGTTGACTTTATTTAGAAACATTTGGAAATACACTCAGAAGTACCTCAGCACTGTGTGGTCTATAATTTAGCCTCATCTATGAAAATTTAAAAAAAGATAACAGGCTCACAGAAGTCTTCATCCCTCTCACTGCACCACATAATGCAAACGCTCCGCTGTTCCTACAAACACAACTATATTATTCATCCTGTTATAACTTGATTAACTTACTAAGAGTACTGCATAATAACTGCTAATATCCAAACATGCTCATATTACACATTATCTCTAACTATTGCTAAAACAAATTGGCCAAAAAAACCAATCTTATTCACCAAACAGCACCGGCCATATACTAGGTTTTAACCTAGTCTTGTTTAATCCTATCTGAAGCTGCTTGAAGTTGAACATAGCACATGGGTCAGTTTTTTGGTGTTTGTTTATTTGTTTGTTTGTTTTTTTGAATAGTGACTCAGAGTTACCATGGTCAGGGTTTACCTAACATTGTCAGCAGCAGGATGATTATCTATATTCTGTAAAGTTATGATGATTAAATGATAAAATTGTGAAGGCTTGGTGTCTCTTTTCAGCCCCTCTGGTCAGTAACCTTTTCCTTTCCTCTAAGCTGCGTTTACTCCTGATGTGCATGATAACAGAGCAAGAAGAATGACTGAATGCAACACATTGCACAGCATTAGTCAAAAACTTCAGTCTTTCTCAAAAGTCACCCCTTTTTAAATTGGTTTTTTTTTTTTTCCCCCACTCCTCACTCACCCTTTTTATTTCCTGCTCTCTTCCTCTTCCATCTCTTCTCCGGCTCTCATGCTGCCTGTGGCCCAGCGGCAGCAGCAGTTTGTGTTGCCACAAACAGAGAGCAGGCAGGAGAAACCCGCCATGACAGGCTGATAACAATGCTGCAACACCACACTAATTGGCCTGGGGCTTACAGGGAGAGTGTGGTATTCAGCGGCTGGGTATTTTTGGATGTGAGAGCAGGAGGGAGTTAGGTGGGAAGGGGGAAGGGGGGCTGAGGACGGGAGAGGCGGAGGCAAGGAGTGTCAGTTTTGATTATGGATGAGTTGTGAGATAAGTTGAGTTAGGACATGTTTTTGTGAGGTGGAGAGAATCGTGCGTGTGCGTGTGAGAGTGTATATTAATGTTTGTTTGTGAGCGTGGGCTGTGTGTGCATACACACAATACTACAAGCACATCTGCCACACAAAGCACTAATCAAAGGAGATGGATGATGTTTTAGCAGTTTTTTTCTTTTTTTGAGGAGCGATCAAAGAGTGTACTCATAAAGTACGCTAACATAATTTGCCACTGCAAGCATTTTATTTACAGATAATAAACAATTATTTTTGCTGCTTTTTCTATAAGCCCTTATGTAGAAACTTTGAGGGTGAATCATTAGGATTCTCAACACATGCTTTATTGATTTATGTGTTTGACACAAAAACAAGCCACTACAAACCACCTCACACTCAAAACTCTCAAGACTCTCAAAACCACTGTACATTATATAAGTCCCAGTTATCTATAGGCTTGTACCCACTTCACATAATTTCATTCAATTCTTTCAACTTGTTGGTCCTGTTAGCCTCTGAGACAACAGGCTACACCATTAATCACCATGCTAAAGGAAAGGCTGACCTTTTTGACTCAAAGCGATGCACTCGGCAGCTCAGAAATCGAGCCGTATTAGAAATTGTACATACTGCAGTGCAGCACAATAATAAACAAGTGCTGGGACTCGCGTCTTAGGTCTCAAGAATGAAAAGTACCTCAGTGGCCTGGGATTCGGGCCAATAGACTCCTCAGTCTCAGAAAGAAGCTCTGGGCTTCACATTTCTCATTCAGTGATAAGCCTTTTATATATTACTCTGTATTCCAGCCTGCTCTGTTGTGTGTGTGTGTTTTTTTTCTCTCAGCAGTCACACTAGGACTCCACATGAGGGTTTGTAAGGGATCAGGGCATGTGAGGACACAACGGTGGGGACTTCTGAGAGACAGACATAAATACAAAACTTGCATTTGCATCTGTCTGGGTATGACTTAACAATCACATCACTTCCTGCGTTGCCTAATAGACTTCAAGAAAACCCCTTGATGCTGTCTGAGAAAGAGGACTGGGGTCAAGGAGGAAATGATATGTAATAATTTGAATTTTTCAACATTATTTTATGCTATTTCTCATTTTAAACACATAGAAACACACAATGCGCTTAGACACACATCAAAAATCATACTGTAGGTATATTAATTGAAATATGTCATGAGCAGATGGATTTGTGAAAACTCAATAGGGTCTGCAGAAAATGTAGCAAAAGAATTTTAATGGACTTTGCAGCATGTACAAAGTGTGTGTTTGTATGTGTGTGTTTTCCTGTTTACATGTATGTGTTATTTCATTTAATGAGGAATGCATTACATACAGCATGCAGCATATTTTGCAGACAGTTCTCAATCCAGACCTTTAGGAAGTTTCTGAAGTGATAATGATTTATAGCTGAAAATAATATTAAAGCATGTTTGCACTATGCATATCAAGAGAAGCAGGAACAAGCTGCTTTTAGACTTAATTGCAATGCTGAGTTTTAACCTTTGCAACTGCACCTGCCACCGTATATGACCGAAAGCAGTTTGCCAGCTTTTCATTTGGCCTTTCCCTCTCTCTACAGATGGCTTCAGATATATAAGTTTATCTCTACTAATACAAACCACTGCTTGTGAAAGTTTAGAATCCTGTCTATTCTTCTTGGGAAACCAAGTTTCGTGATTCTGTCGAATTGTAAAGGTCATCAATAAGCATTCTCATCAGTCTTGTCAGAGGCCACATTCAGCTCCTGAAAACTGTTTACGCCATGACACGACTTTGAGTTCATGAGGATTTTTATCCAGTGACTGTGCGCATGCTATTCAGACATGAATCTGAAAAGAACTGCATAAATATTATCAACAGGGAGGAAAAGGAGAGGGTATCTTTATTCTTCTTTGTATTTTTTGATGATGGTATGGTGGTCTGACTTTTTGAGGGTAGGGAAGCATTTTTATTTTTAATTGTCTTAAATTTGGATGTCATTTTCAGTTATGCCTTTCGACAAACCTAACTGTAACATAAAAGTTGCATTAAAAACTCATTAAAGGTGGAGTCAGCAGCCTTTGTTCATTGCAGCTTGTAAACACGACATTCCAGTTGGGCCTCTCCTCCCAAGCTCAACGCCACCAGTATTGTAGTGTGTGCTTATAATGATGCAAAGCCTGCGGAGCTAGTTCAGGCAGACAACTCAAAGCTGCGCACATCCTGATCAGCTGATCAGTCACATGCTCTCCCCTGCTGATAAGGGCGGGTTATTTAAACCCCCCCGCTTACCTGATTATTCCTGACTACTCTGCTGCCGCTAGGTGCTGCTACTGCTGCTCTATTGTATTGCTGCTCTGCTGCTGCTCTGTGCTGCTTGTGCTGCTGTGCTGTTCTGCTGCAGTTGTCTGACTGAAATGCAATTAAGCAGATGAAAGGCATTTTCACTGTTTTCACTAACTCGCGCATTAGATGCAAACATTAAGAATGTGTTAAATGTGTTAAAGATTGAGCTACTGTATGTCTGGTATACAGTTTTCAGTGGCATATTATGACATTATTAGCTCACATGCAGACAGAGAAATGCACTTTTCAACAGCCTAACTAGTAGTTCTTCTCTTGTTTCCCCTTCCACCAAAGGCATGTTACACTAGCAGGAGCCCACACAGAGTTGATTAACTTAAACAAACATGGGTTAATAACCTCTTAACCATTAGTCAGTAGATATTTAGCTATGGGTTCATGAATTCAGCCTCAGATGGTGAAAGCAACATCCAAACTGTTGTCCAGAAACACTCAGACTCAAGTCCATGTCAGGTGTTAGGAAACCGGGGCAATGTGATCAGAAATGGGTTACTTGAACAAAACATAAGTGGACCAGAAAAGAGAATATGGATCTGTTGAAATACAGAGGGTGTGGGATAAATGGATACTTCGAAACCCAACATCGAGGCTAACAAAGAAATAACTTCTATCTAGACTAACGATGAAACAACTTCCAGCCCGGTCTTCCAACATCTGTAAGTGGGAAATACTATCACAACTCAAGATTGATGAGGTACAACGAACATGCAATGGCAAGGAGGAGCCAGGACTACAGGTCAGAGGGGGCTGTCTTCATCTACCCCTACAGAAAGGTGTGGGGTAGAAAGGGATGTCCAAGAAGTACAACAAATTTTCAATCTCTGGCTACTTAACTGAAGGGATGCAAAGGTAAAGCAGAAGCCAGAAGAATAAATAAAATTTTTTCCACTGAACCATCCAAAGTGTACTCTCAGTGGCAAGGTAATAACACCTAATAACGGAGCAAAAGCTCACAGGTCTGGGTACGACTGAAGACGCACAGAAGAAGCAGAAGCCAGAAGAATAAATAGGATGTTCTCCACTGAACTATGCTCTCAGTTGCAACGTAATAACACCAGAGAAGAATGCCTGGCAGCACAGATGAACCAGCTGTTGATAGATGGGACCCACATCGAGTGGTTAACCCAAGGGCGGACAGTGCTAATCATGATGACCCCCAGAAGGGCATGATTCCATCCAACTACTGGCCAATTACCTGCTTCTGTACAACATGGAAGCTCCTGTCAGGCTTCAAAGTGGCTAAGATGAATATGCACATGGTCCAATACATGAGCAGGGCCCGGAAAGGAATTGGTAGCACCAGCTACTGGTTGATGGAGCAGTCACCCAAGACTGCAAGATCAAGCAGACCAACCTGTGCACTGCCTGGATTGACTAAAAGAAAGTCAACAACTCAATGTCACACATGTGGATACTGGAATGCTTGGAAATGTAAAACATCAACAGGACACTAGGAGCCTTCATCAAGAACTTATGGAGCTGTGGAATACTCCAGAGGCCAACTCAAAGCCGACTGCCAACTCAAAGCCAAAAACAAGGTCTGAGGAATCAACATGTACGCACTGACAGTCATCAGATACCTTGCTGTTCTAATAAGCTGGCCAAAGGAAGTAAAGATGCCACTGATATCAAGATGAGAAGGCTCCTTACAATGCAGAGCATCAGAACCACTCCTGGATGAAACAAATAAGATCCAGCTATCTCACCAGGAAGCTCATCAGGAAGATGACCCCGAAGATGAACTTCCAAGTGAATACCTCAGGCAGCAGAAACGTCATAATGCAGAGGAGAAGGATGAACCATCATGGAGGAACAAGCCCCAACATGGCATGTCCCACCGTCAGATAGAAGAAGAGACTGATATCAAGACATCATACCTGTGGCTGGAGTAGGCTGGATTGAAAGACAGGACAGAAGCACCAATCATGGTAGCACAAGAGTAGGCACTTCAGGCATTCAGTACAAGATCAATGGAGGTGGGGGTCATCTGGAGTTACCTCCTAAGGTGGTTGAAACTTACCCAGCCCAGATCCTGTGGACCGAAATCCACATTGACAAACTGGTGATGGCCAACCAATAGGACATCATGTTAATCGACAAAAAATAGAGGAAGCCAGTGGCAATAGATGTAGCGATGCCGAGTGACAGCAACATCAGCAGGAGAAGCTTAAAAAAACACCAAGGGCTAAAAGAGGAACTAGAAAAGATGTGGGGAGTGAAGGCAACACTGGTGCCAGTGACTGTGACTGGGACTGTGACCAACAAACTGGAAGAGTGGCTCCAGCAGATTCCAGGTAAAACATCTGAAGTCTCTGTTCAGAAGAGCGCAATGTTAGGAACAGCTAAGATACCGTGCAGAACCCTCAAACTCCCAGGCCTCTGGTAGGGGACCCGAGCTTGAGAAAGACACACCACCCTTCCAGAAAGGGGGTGACAAGGAGATTTTTTGGTCATATAACTGCATATGTATTACTGCCGCACTTAAGAAGGACAAGTCTGTACAGTCAGTACTTGATGTTTATAATTATTGTTTATGCTCCTGCAATACTCAGGAGCAATGATCTGTACCTTAGCAGCATGTCAAATATGTACAGTACTTACTTTTTTGTTTAATCTTAGATATTATTTAAAGTTTGTTTATTTAAATATTATTGTTTAACTGCATTTTATAAATAAAAGTGTGTACAGTCAGTTACTGATATTTGTGATTATTTATTGTTTGCACACCTGGAAATTCAGGAGCTATGGTCTGTACCAGCAGGCCAAATTTATAATGCTTCCTCTTTTGTTCAATTTTAGATATTATTTAGAGTATGTCTGTTTATTTAAATATTATTTACTGTGTAACTGCACTGTAGAACAAGTGCAGGTGTATACAGCCAATACCTAGATGTTTATTATTGACTGTTTATGGACCTGCAATATAACCAGGAGAGTAACTCAGAAGAGTAAGTCCTTCAAGTTTCAAGGTTAAACTGATCACAGTGGTGATAGCATTATCTATTATTTGCTGTCTTGAAATAGATTAAACAGCCTGTTCTAACATAGCCAGTCATCATGACACACTGACTGCCTGAATCTATTAGGCTATGGTATCCTCACAGTAGTGGCCTGCTGGTGACTAACCTTTCACTTGTTCTTAAAATAGCTCTGTATTAGTGTAAAAGCAGCCTAGAGTATCTTTGAATTATAAGTGGTGGTACTAAGGGCTGGTGTGTTTGTATGTACGTCCATGGGGCGGGGGAGGTGGAGTATCTGCAGGCTGGTCTGGGTTGAACGTGATACCAAACTAGGTACAAAAATTTGTCATCAGTAGAGTGTTTGATGAGAATAAATTGAAGAAACTTAGCACGACAATGGTTTTATCCAGCTTGTGTTACGCTTCCACTGTAAATAAAACTTTCGACTTGAAAAACCCGTGGAACCATGTTGCATTCATCAGAGCAAAATTGTTGCAACTGAACTCCTGATTTATTATTACAATGATATTCTTATCAGATTCTTTTCATTTCATCATTAATTTATGTACTTTTTAAAAAATCACCAGCTCTTTGTTAGTGATATGCAAAGTTGACTAGTCAACTAAATGCTGCAGTACCCATAAGTAGACACCAAAATATTTGTCTGTCAAACATATTAATTTGTTAATGTACAAATTTATATGACACAGTAATGTGGAGTGTTTATAATGCAATATATATCAGCACTTGTCACACATTTTGGCAGTATTTAAAACGTGTTTTAATCTTTTTTTAGAGTGAGATTAATAGGTGACAAATGGCTGTTACATGCAAAATTCTTTTGGATAATGTTTAACCATATAGATTATATTGTGGTCAATTTTGACTGTTTCCTTACCTTACAGACTTGTCAATTGGTCTAAGCTGAAACTTCTGTTAAGATACAAGGTAAGATACAAGGGAACTTCATGGTTCTGAACATCCCTACACTTTGTATAGTATCAGGCCTTTCTTATGTGTTTTGTTTTGGCCCACTTGTAAAAGATAATGTGAATGAACAAAGGCAAAATACATAGAGTTTTGGTTATGAACCAAATTAAAAACTTCTGCTCCTAGTTTTGCCCCTAAAAAAAGGATAATCTGAGAATCTATTAAAGCCTCTAAAACCTGGTTTCTTAATTCCAGTGTAGTGATTTCTGTCTAAATACACAACAATCAATGTTCATTACTTATAAATTACATAACATTTATGATAAACATACATTTACAAGAAAGCTGCTTTAATTATGTGTGGATATGTCTTCTAAATGTTTTATAAGCATAATCAACAATCTATCTTGGTGTATTACCTATTGTGACAGTTATACAAGCCCCATGCACTCTGAACAAGTGAAAATGAAAATTTTTATTTCTAGTTATTAGGATTGGTAATGTGGAAAGACATTCACTTAAATTAGAAAGCTTTTATTAGGCCTGCAAAAATAAAAAATAAAAAATAAAACCGGCACTAATTGTAACTTGATTTTTTGTTTATATTGTGCATCAATAATTAAAGCATTAACAATCAATTTCCAAACTTCTAGAAGCTGATACATAATAAGTCATTACCTTAGATTGTGAGTACATACTCTGTCCATACAATATACAAAATCACCAATTCTAACAGTGTGATAAAAAACTGCTTTGTTAACTTCAAGACAGTCTGTCTAGAAGACCGGCTTGTTTATTTGTTATAATCAGAGAGGGATGGTCTGGCAATCATGGGCCACAATGTATCATGTGCATTCAAGGATATCTTCCCACAATATAAGCAATGACAGCTGAACATCAGGAACCTGATGGAAATCTGTCTTATGCGAGACCACACAGTTTTTCACTGAGCTCCCACAGCTTCTTTGCTGTAGCATCATTCTTAGCTTTAGCATACAGCTCCCTTACAGTGCAGTTAGAGAAGTAACGTCCACTGAGATGTTCAATTCCCTCCTGGAGAGCGCAGTGCAGAGTGGTCTGGGATCCCTGGACAGTGTTTTTAAAGAAAAAAGCAGTCAGGAGCTTCATGAGAATTTGCACAACTGGGTTTGTGTTCCTTGTAAGTTCAGTCTTAATTGCTCCTGCAAAAAAACATAAAATATAGAGATCTTTAGTTATTATTGTAAAAATAATCAGTTATTATACAAGGTAACAGAAACTCATGCAGATGCGAGTAGGTCCTAAAAACCTGCTTTCTGTTCTAGTCTGTTATATTTTAGCTTTATTGCTGAAAAGTGTGTGACTACAGGAGAAAAACAATGCGTTGGGTTTGAATTAAGCACAGCTGATTTTAGAACTTAATAGCTGCCTGCGGCATCTTCTGACTACCAAGCCAGACCAGCTGGACCACCCCTGGAAAAGAGGGAGGAGAGCCGAGATAAGAGCCATTTAGCAAGTCACTAGTGATTTCATGTTATTTTACACTATGGTCCTGTTGGTTTACAAACAATTCAGATGAAAATAAAATGCAAATTCCAACAAATATTGTATGAAATCTTTCTTAACTCCACCTTTTTTCATATTTTGCCTCTCTGTACTTTCCTGCAGTGACATTTCAACATCTTCAAATACAATTATTACCATTGTTTACCTTTCCACCAGATGCCCTCTGACTTACTGTGCCACTCACCTCTCTCCCACATAAAGCCACTCCCTCCTGTCCTGCAATAACCCCTTTCCCTGCAGTCATCAGATTTTCCCCGCCTACCTGCTTACCTGTTTACGTTCGCCCTCATCAGCCCTGCAGTACAGGCTCTTTTACAATCCCTTCTCACCAGATTGCCCAATTTCATTCTTTTGTTTTGGAATGTAAATTGCTTTGACATTTTTTACACTTAATCCTGTCATCTGTATAGCCTGACCCTCTGCCTTGTTAATTAATTTCAGTTTGGATTCCTGTCTGCTCATTGCTGAATTTCTTTGACTGTTTTGCACTGTCTCTCTGGGTTTGGCCCTTAACAGCCTCATAGGTCTTTCATCCAAGTGGTGGACTGATGTATATCACTGTTCCCGGATCCTCAACGTTTGTCCTCCGTTTACATTGAACTGTATTAAACCTCCTCCTGTGCCAGATTTTTTTGGAAACAGTGTTCTATAATTCCCTCTTTTAGACCTTATTGCCTATTTGTTTGCATGAGTTGAATAATGACATACTGACTACCCACCTGGATGGAGACTGTAGCAGGTGACTTGAGTTCCTTGCAGTCTCTTGGCCAGCTCCTGAGTGAAGAGGACATTGCACAGCTTGCTATCGCAGTAGTTCACAAAAACCTCAAAAAGGGCATTACCCTCTCCCAGAGCTTTGTGTGTGTTCAGGAAGTCAAAATCAATTCTTCCAAAGTTATGGCCAAGAGAAGACACATTGACCACCCTGCTTGGCTCACACTCTTTCAGTCGGTCCAGCAACAGGTTGGTTAACAGGAAGTGACCAATATGGTTGACACCAAACATCATTCCCAGTCCATCTTCTGTTTGACCACGTAGGAACAAACCTGTGAGAAAAGCATGATGACATGGTTACCATAGGCACTGTTACCACAGACTGTTTTGCTTGTACGTTCCAAAGCGTTTTGGAGAATATGGTAACAAATAGCCTTTTGTGCAAAGTCAAGTATAACCAAACTTCAAAGCGACCTGAGGATGTCATCGTAGACTGTTCCTGCTTTGTCCCAAAAGCCACTAGAGGGCTTAAGTCAGTGTCTTACTATTTTGAAAGAGCAGTTGCAAATAAGAAAACTTCATCAATCATCTGACTAATGGTGTAACTTCATGCTTCATGCTGTTCAACTCCAGAGTGGTCAACAGAGGAAGTTCATGGTAGCTAGATGAATTTAAGAGGCATTATCTGACATGACTGGGATACAAGAGCTAAAATTTGTGAATATATTTTGTGAATGTAAATAAATGTAAAACTACGTTTTATGTGCTGGGTGATTTTCCAAATGAAGAAAAAGCTCAAGGCTATTACAATTAACAAATGATAAAATATGCACACCCATATGTCAGAAACAAAGCTTAAACAACACAACTGCTGGCCAACATACTATGTTAGTATCCAGGAGCATAATATCTTTCTGCATTTCTGAAATCATTAACAGAAGATTTTAAATGTGCGGTGAAAACAGTGAGGATTCTGATGC
>JAPXVT010230703.1:0-10649 GCA_029823135.1 Acanthurus reversus | reverse complement strand
TAAATTTGGTCACGATGGTCCGAATGACTTGAAATTTTGGGGTTAAGCAGCCCCTTAAAATTATCACATCCCCTGAAGATTTGAAGTCTCTAGGTGGTTGCGTTCCCCGGTTATGGGAGAAAGTTACCTTTTGACAGAGGTGGGAGTAAGTCACACATGTGCAAGTCACAAGTAAGTCTCAAGTCTTAACCTTCAAGTCTCGAGTCAAGTCCCAAGTTACAGTGTTTAGAATCAAGCAAGTCAAGTCGAGTCCCTGCTAAAAGTCAAGCAAGACAAGTCAAGTCATTGCTCAGGTCAAGCAATTCACAAGTCAAGTCATCTAAAATTCTAATAATCTAGCCCAGTTTCCACATTTAATGCAGTCCCTAATTCTGACAGTAGGTGTCACTTTGCGTGTATGAAATGGGAAAATGTATTATTATTAATAATAATAATAATAATAATAATAATAACAACACTTAATAATAATAATAATGGGTCAAAGACAGTGGTCATGGCATGTTGAGTTTTATTTTCCACATTAAAACTAATGGGGTTGGGAGGAATCACTAACCCCTTTCACACCAGCAGCCTTATCTGTAAATGTTATGGAACTTTTCCGTTTAGGGGTCATGTATGAATAAAACCTAGTGAGATTTCCGTAAAAGTTCGACAACATTCATGCACAATATTCATAAGAACAAAGATCCTTATCCTAGCAACACAGACTAGGAAGACGCGTAAACGTAAAACAATAAAACGGAATTTGTTGGTTGTGTGAACATGACAAGCCTCTGCCAATATATCACAATGCTGGGTTAACTTTTCTGGCAATGAATGTTACGTATTTGACAATAAACAACAATGGATAGTGGGGCTGGTTCTGAAGTTAAAATGTAGCCCTATAGCAAAGTGCTCTAAAGTGAAAACACAGAAGTACAACACAAAAAATAAACAACACTGTTATGCCTCCTGCCCCGATTCCCCCTCAGGAATTATCCATTATCCAATTATCCATTTCAAAACTTGTTCAAACTATTCAAACAATGGTTTTAGTATACCACTACATGGCATCCTTCAAACTTGCTTAACTTTTTGTTGGGACATGCTATAGCCACTTACAGTGCATTGCATTTGCAAAAAATTAAATTTGACAGTACTTTGTCACTCAGTTGTGAGCGATGGGGTCGCATTATCACTCCGCCATGGCTGAACACGCGTTCAACCGGTGCACTTGATGCAGGGACTGCTAAAACTCTTACTGCCACCTTGAACAATGAGGGGAGAGTCTGCCTGTTCATGGCCCAAAACTGAAGGCAGCTCTGTCCATCACAAATGTCCAGATAGTGGTTCAGCTGAATTTGAGGACTGGAACTTACAGCTCTCTTCTGTCTTTTGCGGTATGCTGAGAACAGCCCTGACTCACTCTCTGCCAATTGGTCCTCCTCCTCATCAGTGGTTGGTTCCATTGGGGTGGTATCAGTCTTGGACGCCTCTTCGAGAATCATGTCTGATTAACACAAGTAAAAATCACACCTTAGTGGTGAAGTAAACAGTGCAGCAGCTGGCCATGAGAGGAACCTTTTTTGACGTACGTACCCACCCACCCACGTACAAAGCTAGACACTGAAGCGGCTGCACCGCTTAAAAACAATAGTCACAATGTGCACTGAGGTGTTGAATACTGCATACCAACTGTCATAACAACAAACTGGGTTATCATAAGCCACATGTCATGATGACAATTGACAACCAACATGACTGACACTTTTTATACAAAAAATAGCTGTATACAAGTTCTAATTTATAGCCTATTTCTTTTATGGTCTGACATTAAATTGGATTACTACCAAAAACATACCTTTTACCATTACAGACACTGCCTCCTTCAGGTTGTCATTGGCCAAAACGTCATGTGTCAACCACATGGTGCCAAATGAGGGATCCAGCAGAGCAGCTTTCAGGTAGACAGGGTCAGTGAAGGGTAAGGTTGCTACATCACTCTGTTCATCTGCCATCCTCACATTCACAAAGATCCCTCTGAATCTTCTTTGGAGTGATCCTTGCAGACTACGGATCAAGCCACCCAGGTAGCGCACTTGCTCTTTTTGCTTTTCCAGGTGGTGATTAAGGGAAAGGACACAAGGGACCACAGCACTTATGGTCACAATTTTTTCCCCTTGTGTGAGGTCTGTGGCCTCTCCAAAAGGTTGGAGGACATCCACTAGTTCCCTAATCTGATTCCACTCTCTAGCTGTGAATACTGCCTCTCTGTGTCCCCCCACTTCAAGAACGTTAGACAGTTTCTGGTGGTCACAGTTGAGCACTGCTTTCAGTTGTCTCAGTGTGGAATTCCAGCGTGTGGTAATAGAGGCAGGGATTCCACGCTGTCCAAATTCCTTTTCAAATGCCTCCTTGAAAGAGGTGCTTGTGTGAAGCAAGGTGCTCAACCTGGAAGCTTTGGCGAGAGCTGCACTGATTAATTTAGTGTCTTTAAGTCCATCTCCTATAACTAATTGAAGAGTGTGTGCAAAACATTGAAGTCTTGTCTGACTTTTTGCACTCAGGGAATTGTCAAGCCTCTCTTGCTCTTCCACTGTCAGGTCATTCCAAATGTCAGAATCATCAAGGTCATCTACTTCATCCACCTCACCTGGAAAACATGTAGTGAACGCTTTTTTCATATTTGCCGCGTTGTCGCAGATGATGTGGTCAACCTTTCTCTTGATCTGGTACTCTTCACATATTTGCTCAAATTCTTCACAAATTTTTTCCCCCGTGTGGGAACCTTTGAAGCGGTTGCATGAAAGCAATTGGGATTTCATCTGAAGATTTTCATCATCTTCGACGTTGATCCAGTGTGCTGTGACGCCAAGAAAGCCTCTCATCCTCCTGTCTGACCATATATCTACAGTCACTGACACATGATCTACCTTTGCTAGTTCATGTTTTAGTTTCATTTGCCTATCTGCAACCAGATTGTCAATCTTTGAAGTAATTGTTCTTCGACTCACTGGAGAATACTTCTGGTCCACTATTGACATAAAATGATGAAAGCTTTTGTGTTCAATGATGGACAATGGCATATTGCAATTTATGATGAGGTCTGACAGTATTGAGTTCGTAATGGCTTTCTGTTGAGGGTGGTTGCAGTTATATAGCTGCACAGTGCTCGATTGGATGAATTGGGAGATTGATGGTTGCTGAGGATCACAAGTCACTTTGGTACTGATGTACTCTTCATATCTGTAGAAAGTAAACAGAAAAAAAATATTTCATTATCTTCATTGATCATTAGAAATCGACGCAGATTTGGATAAGATAATTCAGGTAATGTCATGATTATTATTTCACTGTTTTTATCCAGCTAGGTTGCTACTGTTTGCTTATCAGCTGAATTAGACACACCACATGCTGTTATCAAGGTCTGAGCCAAACCTGCTAACGTTAACGAATGGTCATTTATTTTCAGTAGCAATGCAACATCGCAGTTTCTAACGAACTAATGTTAGCTAATGGCTGTGTTCACTGCGATCATCTGTGCAGATATTTGCGCAGATTCGTTGATCTTTCCAACACCCCCCTGTAACAAACCTTATCAGATGTAAAGATCAGCGATTCTGCGCAGATATTTGCACAGATGATCGCTGAACATGGCCAATAGCTAGTTAGGTACGTTAATGTCAAGGCTCTGTGTAATGTTAGCGTAATGTTAGCTAACGTTCACCAGGCTGTGAAAAAATAAACATTACCTTTCTTTGTGGCTTTTGAAATGACGGATGAAGTTGGATGTTGTAGTTGTTGTATCGCTTATTTTTGAGCCGCATGTGTTGCATACAGCTGTTCTCTTCTTGGTAGCATAGTGGATTGCATAGTCTTTGTATCCAAATTTTATTATTTTTGGAATGGCTCCCTCCATCATGATGACTGGCGGTTGCTTCCAGCGTCGTTGATGGCCAGTCTGGTCTGCTGTCGTTGCTAGGTTACGTTGTCAGGTTTGTGTGCGTTGCACTAAAAGTCACCCAATCATGTTTCAACAAACAGTAGATGCGAAGATGGCTTGTTCTCTTTTCATAACGCTACTCAATATCTGAGCGAAACAGAAAAAAATCTAGAGCCAAAAGAAAAATGCAAATATTTAATAAAAAATGTCAAGTCCTTTAGAGTCATTTGTCTCAAGTCTAAGTCAAGTCCCAAGTAATGAATGCCAAGTCAAAGTCAAGTCGAGTCTTTTATTAATTATAGTCAAGCAAGTCACAAGTCGTCAAATTTGCGACTCGAGTCTGACTCGAGTCAAGTCATGTGACTCGAGTCCCCCACCTCTGCCGCTCACTAAGCATCCCATAGAGCTATTTGTCTGCCTGTACCACTGTTATGCCCCGTATGTTAAGCATACAAATAACAACTACAAAACACAAACAAAGGAAGAACTAGCCCTGAAGGACCGCAGTACAATATCATCAGCATGTATTCAGACCGTGTTTTGCCACTTTCCTGTGTTGTTACTGCACCTCCTCACAACCTGTTTGTAACCACACACACACACACACAGCATTCCCACTTTCCCTAACAGTTATAATATAGCAATGCAAAGGAACCAAGACATGCAGAGGTAAACAGGCTGTCAAGCCTTGTATGTAGTTTGACAATTGCCATCTCCACATTCAGTATGCGTCACAGTTCAAGTGGAGGCATCTGACGAAGGTCTGGTATCTCACATGTAACTTGATTGTGAATTGTAAGGGTTGACGCTTCTGCACATGTACTCCCGAGCAGAAGGTGTAATGGGCACCACATCTGGGATATCTCTCTGAAAGTCAACAGAGATCTTATCCTGCTTCCCCTTCAAGATAGTTGAAGTCATCACCATAGTCACCACGTACATAATGTAGATTATGATGTTGAACACTGCAATTGCACACTCAACGTTATGCAACCTATGAGCATCAGAGACCAGAGGTCGGTATAGGGCCTCCATGCAGCCTTTGATGACAGCCATGAACAGCTCAATGTTCATCACGATTATGGCCACTAGGGCTGTCTTGGTGTTCTTGGTCACCTCCGGGTACATGTAACCCGCCTCTGAGTTGTCTACTTTCCGTTTGCTCTTCAAGGCGAAGTAGCTGAGTACTATGCTTATGACCATTGCCAGACATCCAAGTGTGATCAGGGCTATCCCTGCATGGATGTAAGCGTACTCGTAGTCAGGTCTGCTCTCATGTGACGGTGGCTGTATAGGTTCTATGTTGAACCTGGTCCTCGTACTGTGCTTGTTGTCGATGAAGTACAGAATGCTGTTGGGGATGGTCAAGAAACCCACAATGAGAGAGGATATGACCGCAATAGCGGCCCCCAGCTTGCCTTTGAACCGGGCCGTGTTCAGCATTGTGCTGTTAGGGATGGCTGAGATTCTATTGTTGAACAGATCCTTGCTTGTGGATATCAGAGACTGGAAACCTCCCAAGTTCGTTTTCTTGCGATTCATGTTCCTGGTAAGGGATCCCTGAATCCTCCTTGTGTGTTTAATCCTTTGTTACTCACGTTATGACAGTAGAAGTAACCTTAACGGTCTGTTGCTATCAAAAGGGATCCCGTTAGTTCTGTGACCTACCTATCCTTGAACATTTAATACAATGAAGCTCCAAGACCCCGTGATCGAGTTTCGGATTTCAGGCGGCATGCTGTTCGCCAGGTCTACAGCCGACCATCGTTGGTACAAGGTTCAAGGTATCACCAAAACCCTAGACACTCTCATGTGTTGCAGGAAGCGTTCCTCCAGCCACAACATGATAAGCATGGATCTGTTTGCAAGGGTCGTTAAAGACGTAAACACCAACCCAGAGAGCTCACTGGAGTGGGTGTCCGAGTATGTAAGAAACCTGAATGTACCCGACTCCAAGGGGTTGGTGTTCAAGGAAGCGTTGCTGAAACTATTCAAGTCCAAAGCTCTCACTCCAGAAGCTTGCAGACGCCTGTGGGACAGGAGCAGTATGTCTACCGTTATAGGTGTTACGGTAGATGCTCAATGCAAGGACGTGTTCAACGGAAAGAAGACACTGTGTGATGTAGGCCCCGTATCCCGCCTCATTCTCACACAACTCAAAGCGCTGCATCTGACGCCCATTTGTGCAGGCCTCAAGGTTGCCGGTGTGCCCACACCCGACAGGTTTGTTGAGTCAGAGTCGTACACGTATCACAATCGCTGTACACAAGGCTGTAAGTCCATTCCCGGCACACGGAGCTTCTATACGGAGGTAGACCTGTTGGCACACGACCCCGTAAAAAACAACATAGCACTGCTTGAGCTCAAGACCAGGAACAGTGACATTCTAGATCGGGCAACCTTGTGGAGATACAACACGCAGCTGTGGCTGACATGGATTATGTTCTCGCTCACATACCCGAGCATGGCGGAGATGTCTGCTGCGTACCTGGTGATAATCAGGCCTGGTACCAACCAGGTTACAATAAGAAGGTGTTTAAGACCCACAGTGTCCAAGAGTATACGCAACAAGTTCCCTTGGCTGAAATGTTTCTGCCCCCAGGTACTTCACTGTCTAGCTCCTACATGTGTGAACATGAGAGTGGAGACTCACAGGTCTGCAAGAGAAACAACCTCCTGGATAGACCCTGCAGACTTGTGTTACAGGAATATACTTTTCAACCAGGAAAAGGTGAAGAACAGGAGGAGTGTAGAGTAGGTCTGATACTCATATGCTGCATTAACTGTGAGCCTACAAACCACTAACGATAACAACAACAACAACAACAAAGTATTCATAACAGAGGCAAAGCCAGCTGTAAAATGTACAACCAGAGCCTCGAGTACTCTATGAACCCCCAGACACAATGTCAAACCGGGATAGTGTTTCAGAGATATCATCCTTCTCTAGGGAGTGAAGTATCTATACAACCATAGGGTATCTAGCTAACAGTCTCAGTATGACGCCTACAAGAGGGGTTTACGGCAACTTTTCTGTGGATTATATAGTCATTAGAGGGGGTAAACAGGAGCTCTACGCATATGGTCTGTTCATGAATGCAGATGTGGTGGATAAAGACTTTACGTACGATGTCGTCTTAGACATGGACTCTACCTGTAGGGGAGGGTATGTAACACCTCTGGAAAAGGAGCTACTCATAACTAAATATACTCGGTATATTACGGACAGACTGGAGCATCTGCAAAGCCCGCACAAACGGAAACAATGTCGCGTACTTTTTGTATCTTCCAGTTATATACCCAGACCCTTGCTTGGGATCACAGGGGCTAGACCGGAGATGATATCCTGTTTTCTCAACTGTTTCAGCACAGTGTACGTGGTAGACGGGGATTCTTTGTGTAACCAGCGGTTTGTGGAAAAGTGGAGTGTAGATAATTCACTCCCTGAACATCTCAGAGTAGCTCACTATTCTCTGGACAGTTACACACCCGTGAATGTGAGTGAGATGCAACGAATGGGTGTTTGGTCAGGTAAGCAAAAAGAGGACATTACACTAGATGAATATCATGTTTACAAGGAGGGTCATATCATCTACATCAAGAGGTCTTCTCCTTGTATGAAACTTAGGCTAATGTGGAGTCTGGATGGACTACAGAGAAAGCCCAACACTGAGTACATGATCAAGCAGTGTGACCCCATCACGTTCGTGTGGGAATATCAGTCACTAAAGAATGAGTTTATATTGAACAAACTCAAAGCGTTGTTAGCTCATATATTTCGATCGGATAGTGTGTAAATGTGGCCTAATGAAACATTAGTATAATATCACAGTCTTCTGTGTTACATGGTGTATGGATATTATCCATCTGGGGTCCTACCTCCCTATTTGGCGGGATGAATCAACCTTTTATGGATTGCCTGTATAAAAGGGAGCTCAGCCTTCTCACACAGCAGGCTCACTAGACAACTGATCTCTCAAGCCGAATCCTTCAAGGGAGCAGGCATCTGACTACGTTGGAGTCTTCCAACGGGCACCTGAATTCTACAACTAGCCCTTTTAAAGAGGAGACCTGCTCTGCTGTAGCGCAACAATGGGACTGAAACATAAAGCTATCCACGCGATGCTGGCAAACCCCGACCTGGCACCTTTCGAGGTGATCGACAGACCGTGCGAGCAACAGGATTGGACTCTGATAGACCATCTCATCACAATCCACAAAGTTAAGAAAAGTGACTACATTGAGGACGATCCACGGGCGTCCATAGAGAACATTGCCAGAACGCTTGCACATGGCTATATCTTGGAGAATGCAGGCAGCCGCTGTGTAGTGCTCGTAAAGGACGGTGCCCAAGCCCAGAAACCAGCTGTAAGAGAGATGAGACTAAACCGTATCCCTGTACCTCACATAGACTTCTGTCAACGAAATCTGCATGACATAGAATACACCATGATGAAAATGTTGGCGGACATGGGTATGAAAGACAAGTTATTTCTAGTGACTGGTGCGAAGGGAGAGTTGTGTGAGGAAGAGCTCCTAGAGGTAACCCCAACCGATAACCTGGTATCCTTCCACCAGAAATACCTTGACACCCTGAAGGATAAGAAGCATGTGGATTCTCAGTCCCAGGGAACTCCCGGTTACGAACACGGCTCGATACAAAGACCTGAGAGAGTATGTGGTGTATTTGTGGCAACATTCGCAGACCCCTTGACTCCACAGGTGTCTGTTCTGCGTGACGCCTGTCTACGATGTACAAGCACAGAGGCTGACACACTGCTGGTAGAGTTGGCCAATGTTCTGAAAGGTAGTGTGACAGTGTGCACCGGAGATTCCGACGTGGTGGCCGTGTTGATGGCTTGTGGACGCGAAGGTATTACTATGAGGATAGACAACAAAAGTTACCATGAGCATCGAGCCATGCACATGTCTACTTTCGGGGAATTACTATTTGCCATTCCCCAAATCTGTACTCCCAAGCAGCTCTTCAAGGAGCTGACCTCAAGTGAGGACAGGTTTCGAGTGATGTGTGATATCACCATGGAGGATGAATACCTGCTGCAGACCACTAAAATGCAACATGAAGCATTCGAGGCCATTCTGGATGAGCAAGGTGATGTCAACTATAAAATTAACATAGCTAGGTACTTGTACCTAGGTGGAATTAGGGGATCTCTTTACAGCGCTTTTATGGCTAGATTTTTTGAGTCGAATGGCCGGACTAAATTGGCTGGGTTGAAGATACTTGCAGAAGGCCGTGTCAGTAGAAATACGGTCTGTTACATCTTCGAAACACTATACCCTGCATCTGACAAGAGTCGAATGTTCGACTCCAACTCGGATAACCCCGCATCATCTACTGGTGAAAAGAGGAAGATCTCTTGTCTGCGTGAGCAAGATGTCCCTGAGCTCTGTTTAGAAGATGGCGTAGAATATAAGGTAATTCCCAGCAAAGAAGAGAAAGATGTCCTCAATAGTCTCAAACGACTGAGTAATGCATACATGAAGGGGATTGTACCCAGGGGGAGCCATGGTCGTTTTTTGAGGTTGACCCAAGCTGGGCGGTACATTTACTTGAGCATGAAAGGAGCCGTACTCCAAGATGAGAAAGAGCGAACGGAAAGGCTGTTTTTCATGGTGCTGTGTGGGACCGACTATAACATAGTTCCTATGGGACTGGGGATTAAGAGATTGATGACCGGAGTTGTAACCAACTCCAAGTCCTTTTCCTTATGGTGCCAAGAGCTGAAGAGGCTACTTTGGGGCGTTTCTTCTGAAGACTGCGACTACCACAACATGGGAAGGAAGCTAGCCAACTTCACAAATGTCCCAGTGAAGATTCAGTCTAAATACTGGACAAGGGTGAATTGTGAATTAATGTTGAAAACCATGAAATACGTCTGCGAACTGTGGACCATGAAGAGACCTAGACCTGGACCAGATTACGGGTTCTCCGTGCTTGACGGTGTAGTTCGCTTTAACTCCCTGTTTGCCAATGTAGATACTGCAATGTAGTGTGATGTGTGCTGATAAATGGGATCCTGATGTCAATGCTGTTCTATCGTACTCTTAGCAGTTCAACATGATTATAGAGCCAGTTCATTTCATGACCTGCAACCTCACTTAAGGCCTGCCTTGGTGAGTGCACAAGGGCAACACTGAGACCTGGCCATGTTTCTCCTATTGAAACATTGTTGTATCAAATAAAATACTGTAACCTCCTTGCAGTTCTGATATCATTTTGTATGTCTGTGAAACTAGCTCACCTACAACATATGCATACACCCAACACGGTCCCCTGAAACCTCCAACCTAAGCTAAACAGTATGAAAACAGAAACTGTCCAACGGTCCCCCCTGAAACCTCCAACCTAAGCTAAACAGTATGAAAACAGAAACTGTCCAAGGGTTTCCCCCTGAAACCTCCAACCTAAGCTAAACAGTATGAAAACAGAAACTGTCCAACGGTTTCCCCCTGAAACCTCCAACCTAAGCTAAACATGACTTGTGAGTACTCAAGGGTTGCTACATTGATGACCTAAACTCTGGATCCAGGTTTCCTCTAAGTAGATCAGTTCTCTCAGGTATTTCAGAATACATGGGAGGCCATGGAATGGATAATAAAGAGTGTATATAGTGACTGGTGTGGCTTCCTCATAGAGAGGATATTTACACTTTGTTTTTTTTTTTACTGGCCAAATACAGTCCCATTTCAGGCTGTGTTTTCA
>JAPXVT010230451.1:0-10650 GCA_029823135.1 Acanthurus reversus | reverse complement strand
TTTTTTCCCTACAATGGCCCTGATATGCCGTCATACAAACACAGATTTAGATAATTTAAGATTGATCTTTTGGAAAAACTTTCACTGGAGGAAGATGCTCAGAAACTTTGTTTGCTGTGTTGTCGTGACAACAGAGCTGAAGAAAGAGGGCCTTATCTCAAATTCTGTTCCAGCACCCGACTTACCACAGCTTTACATTAATTCAGTTGAGATGTGACTTAATGACATGCCAGATTTAAGTTAGTGTATGTCTTGTATTTATCTTATTGGCATGAACAAAGTCTGTGTGTTGAAGATATTTACTTGCTGTATTTGGATTTTCCAAAGCCTGGCTTTAAAATAGCAGAATCCTCCTTCTCCTGGCTGTTCAGACAAAAACAGAAGGCAGATAATTTGGAAATTTACTTCAGTGCAAACTCAGTAGATCTTACTTTATTTAATGAGATTCTTCATGAATGCAATGCTCCACAGGGCTAAGAAAAAGCTGGTACAGCAAGGCAAAAAGAAGCCGAAACTTCAGCGACTGATGAGTCTTCTCTAGCACACAGTAGCTGCTCTTTCATCTCATCAAGGTCGTGTAGGACATATGAGCAGAGATGCATTAGAGACATTTCCCAGGCTCACCCAGGTAAACTGACACTCAAACTAAGGTCTCCACTCCAGCGTGCTATAGAGACCTGTACACAGTTTCCTCTGTGTGTGTGTGTGTGTGTGTGTGTGTGCGCACTATCCTTAACACTTTTTAAGAGCTGGGCTATTGTCCATGCAGGAGTTGCCATTAGTCTCCAGTAAAATACTCCCATCTCCAGTAGAAATGATGAGATTGCATTGTCATTCGGGTAATTACTCACATATATTTCTACTATTGACAATTCCAGGGTGTAATGAGGCTGAGAACCATGTAATTAAAAATGAAGAAGGGTCAGCTCCAAATATGCATCTTTTAAATTCCTGAACCATGAAAAAAATTCAGTTTTTCTTTCATTTTATTCCATTTCAATGACATACCCACCTTCGTGGGCACACTGTTGACGGGGGCAATAATAGTTTTTGCAGCACTGAATGCAAAATTTACAGAATTTCTTTTGACAGCATATTAAAGTCATCAAGTAGGCAGAGATGCATAGTAGGTATTAGACTGATTTCCAAGTTGCCAAGACTATGATACACACCGTCACTGTATATATGTATATTTAATGTTATTCTGTACTGTATATTGTATATAAGAATTTCATTGTATTTTAATACACAACATCAAAGCTGAACTTAGCTGAACTGTGGAAATAATAGAAAACATTTTATCCGTAGTTTTCAACAGGACTATAACATACGCAAAACGTGCACCTCCAAAATAAAAGGATATTTGTGAGTGTGTAGCATTCAGTTTGAGTGTGTACGCTCTGTGCAGAACGTTGAATTTGAAGAGTCATGTGAGCTTTATTGTATATTTGAACAAATCTGTGACCATCCCGCTACATCATGATCCCAAAGATTACCAAAACTTATTTTTCTGTCATAGTGTTTTATTTTCTCCAATATTTGCTGAGTCAACTGAATAAAGCTACTTTATTGCAAAAATTATGAGTGATTGCAAAAATGGTATGAGTTGTGAATTGACGTCATATTATTTTTGTGGATCTGTTGAAAGAAGAGAAGTTTTCAGGTTCCTATATTTCTGCCCACTGTTTGAAAACATTGTCACTGAATGAAAAGCAGCGCTGGGATTGTGCATGAGGAGTGACAGAGGTTTTAACAGGTTCACAAGCACATGAGCACAGTCCTCTATTTTCACAGAGTGAAGGTAATTAACCGGCATGTTATTTTCATTCCACAGGAAGGTGCATAGCTTAAATCCATACATGATTATTTTCTAGTCTTACCCATGCAAAGGATTTTTTAAACCATCTCTTAATAATATCTTATTTGTTAAGCTACGCATAGAGGAAAATAACACTAGCTGCTAGGCTAAGTCACAATATGCAAAATGCCACAGGCTAAGCTAATAATTTGAAAAAAACACAGTTTTATATAAACCATCATTATTTAGGGGAACTTTTTATACTTGTGTAAAATGTTCTTGTAGTTCAGGCACATTCCACGTGCATTAGGGGAGTCGAAGTGAACTCTGCTGCAGTGAACGTGTTACAGTTATTTACAATTATCTGTTTGTTGTTGGTGTTGTTGTTGTTTTGCATCCTGCCCCTGGCCACATCCCAGCATCATCTGAGCTTTGCCACAGCTGGCGTGCGCTCTGCAGCTGAACAGTGAGTGTCAGTCTGTAAGGAACTTGCAATATGAAGTGAAATAAAACGTGTGAGAGGCATCATTATACTTAATGATGCCTCTCACATGTTTTTTCTGCAGCATGGCTTCAATCTCACCATCTGCATCACCAATTTCCCAAGTCTCCAAAATCAAATCCCAATTTATGCTTAAAAAGAAGATTATGCACATCTTAAGCTCTTTTTGTGTGTGTAAGCAACAGTTATAAATGAGGCCCCAGGTGCATGCGTGCCAGTGAGAGAGGCAGCGGGCGGAGCTTCATGTGGAGGGAAAGCTGCAATAAAGGCATTACAGAAAATAAAAATAAAAAATACAGAGCACTGACTACAGGTCTCTATAGAGAGCCTGACAAAGTTACTCAAATGAGCAAAGTAATGCCATGATAATGTGTTTTTGTGGTTTTAATCACATCTCTGAACTGAAATGAAAAAGATTTTTACAACGGCATATTAGGGCCATTTTAGGGATTCAAAAAAAGACAAGCTGGAAGGGGGGGGGTGTAAATTTCAAAATTTTCAAGTTTTTTAGGGCACAATTTCAAAATTTTGAACATGCAACTTTTGCGTTTTAAACTCAAATTTGCGAGACAAAAAAACCCCTTTGTATATGTATTTATAAATATATATTTCTTTGAAGAAAACAGCCTACACCTTTTAAGGGTGGACAGATGTTGCATGTTTTGAATTATGCCTGCAGTGGCAGATCTTGTCAAACTCTACTTTTCATTTGCATAATAATAATAGGAAGGAATATGCAAAGGAGTAAGGAGATACGTGTTATTTTAGCCCGGCGTGTGTGGATTGTGAAGCTCTGGGATGAACTGGTTTAGGTCCAAGAACTCTGGAGTGAATGATTCATGCCAGAGAGTCACATTTGGATGATACTCTAATTTCAAATTAACCAACAGAAAAGTAGAGTTTGAAGAGATCTGCCACTGCAAGCATAATCCAAAAGACGCGGCATCTGTCCAGCCTTGCAAAGTGTAGACCCTCCCTGATAGAAAGAAAAACACAGATGTTTGAGGGTTTTTTCCTGCAAATTTGCAGGTTTCAAGAGTTCTGGACTCTACGGTCATTGACAATAAGGTGCTTAAATATGGTTTGCTGATTTAGAGCTCGTGGATGTAATGTGGGCAACACTTGGAGCAATCAGGTAATGAGCCCAGGTGATGACATGCATGTGAATGAGGGAGAGTTGTGAGATCTGGTAATGAAAAAAAAGGAGTTGAGCTGGTTGGTCATCGATCCTGATTCCCTCCTCCCAAAACTGCGCAGATAATTTGGATTTAACTTTGAAAAAAGTGACTTTAAAACTTGGATATTTACCCCTGAGATGGCCCTGATAAGCTGTCATAGATTTCAGTGAAGCTGCAGAGTTTTAAAAAAGTAACCTCCCTAAAGCAAACTTTATGTTCCCTTCAACTGATCAACTGACCCTTGCTGGACGCATGCGGCCATCAAAGTGGTGCTGTGCCTAAAAATAAGCTTGGTTCTTTTCCTGGCAAAAGAGGGAACACTCTAACTGATCAATAGGCCACTTAAAGTAAAATGGTTAGTGGACCTGCGCCTTTTTTTTCCCCAGCCATGTAACATCAAAGAGGAGACCACACACACACACATACACACACACACACACACACACGCACACACGCACACACACACAGCATATCTGGACCTACAAACGATGCAAAGCAGATCAGTCGTCTTTGTTTTCTGTGCTCATGTGTAAACCCATAATCTGATTCTGATTCAGCGAAGCATGATTTGAGGTTTATAATGAGAGAAGATGATCTATTTATCCCTCAGTGCCAGAACAACACATGTGATGCCTTCTTTAGCATTACACTCTAAATGTTTAACACACAGCTGCAAAATTTGCTTTGTGGTTGACCCTAAATTTTCTAAATTTGTCTCGGTGTCACATCGAACTAAAGCCCCACAATGTCAAAGAGCCACTTCACAACAACAGAAGGTAAAAATTTTGTGTTCAACACAGAGCAAAAAATGAGTATCACAACTACTTAATAAAAAAAAATCTACAAAAACACCACACTGCTAAGAGAAATTTCTTTGGATTGCTTGATTCTGTAAAATTGGTACTTTGCTCATTTCTCTTTTCAGGTTCATGTTTTGAAACTGAATTTTGGTAGAGAAATAAACATGAAACAGTCTTTTTAAAAGTAGTTTCACTCTGTAGATTCTTTTTATTCGGTGATGATTGCTGCATGGTACGTCCGTGTATTTGTTTTAACTCATCATCAGAGATATCACATTATAAACTCAAAACTTCACAAGTCAAACTTTTAAAAATGACCTTGTGTAATGTGAAAGGTGAACTCAAGCCACAGTGTACAAGTATGTAGGCACAAGGTTGCACCCCCCACTCACAAAAACAGCATAATTACCTGAACCCGCCCAACAAACCGCATGCACGATTTTTATGACTAAGTGCCGTCCATTTGTCATTTATAATATTTAAGCATTATTACTGCTGATAGGATATTAAGATTAAACTAGCAGGGCAGGAAACCAAAGACAGAAGGCAAATGAACACACGGTGTGACGCTCAGTGATGTTGGTTGGCTCAGCATCTGACATTTTATGGTTATCCTGAGGCATTTGTTCTTCACCGGGGGTCCGGGGACCCCTAGTGATCTGTGGTGCAATTGCAAGGGGTCTGTGAAATAAGAACATATGAAATAATGTATTAAAAAGATCCTTTAACCTTCACAAACATAAATTATTCCTCAAATTTCCCTACAGGGATAAATAAAGAATACCTAATCTAATCTAGTCTAAATAGTGACTGGAAAATTTACCTTTGTTTCCAATTTCCTTTGTTTGATACGTCTAATATTTGGCATATTCAGAGCCTCATTTTGATCCACAATCATCTTTCTTTTTAACTTATGGCATTATGCTGTTTACATAAATTCAACACTTCCTGTATTCTTTTCAAAAGAAGATCCCTCTAGTGTTTCGGAGGGCAGACACCATCATTTCCTAGTAAGGCTTTTATTGTTGAAAGTTTGCAGGAACATGTTGTTGAAAACTCACTGACTTGCAAATGTCAGCACACAGCACATGAAATCAAGATGAAAGAAATATTCATGGGGTCCAGCACTCCAAAAAGGTAGAGAAACATTCTGATGTAACGATCATCACCATGACCGAGAAAACATTCACACTTTGCTCAAGCCCCCTGGTGCCCACCTGTGGAGCTGACACAGTTTGAGCTCGGGAATGCATAACAGAGCCAGAATTGTAACTCTCAGGAGTTGGTGGAGACCAAACCAGAACTTAAAATAGAGTAAAAATTTGACTTGCATTTTTCAGGTGGCCACAAAATTTACATCAAATAAATAATAATGCTGCTGCGTGTCTGCAGGATGTGTCAGAAGAACATTACTCACTTGTTTCACTATTAAAAAAGAAGATGATGATTAAATAGATTTCAGGTTTTAGGATATTATAGAGCCAATTAGTCACACAGCCAAGGAAATCAAGCCACAAAATTGACTCACACAAAACAATAAACACAACAACAAACTACAGGTTGTCAACACAACCTTTGACAACATAAGCAGCAACAAACTAGTCTTTCTCAAAAAAAAAAAAAAAAAAAAAGAGGAAGAGGAAGAAGAAGAAGAAGAAGAAAAAGACTACACGGCCAGCAGCTATGACAAGCCTGTGTCACTATAAATAATGAATATGAAATGACATACCACTGATGTTTTTATCCAGCAGCTGTCAGTTTGAATCCAATTAAACAAAAACAAAACACTGAACCCATAGTAAATGTCCAAAATGTTTGTGTTTGTCTTTTTTTAATCTCATCTTCACTTGCATAATCATCAGCAGCAGCATTTTGATCACAGCTACTTGAGTGGAGCTAGCTGCATGCTCCTCATTAGCATTTTCTCTTAGCTAGATAGTTATGCAGTGAACAACATGGATGGACAAGTCGTTAAGAGTGAGAGAGACGAGTTTGTGAAAGGGACACAAGCTTTTTTCTGCTCGTCACACCCTAATTTTACTCGCTCCATTCAGACCAGCACAGACTTTTGGGCCTGCTGAATGATCCGCAGATATTTCCTGGTAGGCTCACCCGAAGAGGCTCCTCTGATAGAAACCCAAAAATTATCATGATGAGGGAGAAACACTGACGTGGTCTCAACAAGAGAGAGGACCCAGTGAATTCAGTGGGGGGCCCTGCCCCCTGGTGTTCACTTGTGGAGCTGACACTGTTCTAGCTTGTGAATACTGTGTAACACTTAGTACAAGTAAGAGACAATTTTTTTGTCTTAGGAATGGTTGAGACCAAAACAGAGCTCAAAGTGGAGTAAATATTTGACTTACATTTATTGGATGCCAACAAAACGCCACATCGAATGAATAATAACGTGCTCTGCGTCTGTGGGATGTGTCAGAGGGCCATTATTGTTCTCAGAGGAAAAAACATGAGGAATTAACAAATTCAAATTCAACATCAAACAAATTTTGTCTTTTCAAACAGTGTTTTGTTTTTAAAAAAATGAAATTCATTGATTTACAGTAGTTTTTATTATTCTCAAACACACTGGTATTTTATTCCACTTATATCAAAACATTTTGGGCTTTTACTGAGCAGACTTTCAAGATAGATTCAGGTGTTTAGGAGAAGCATGAGGCTGAGAAAAAGAAACAAATCACTGATTGCAGTCTGCACGTCTGGACTTGGGAGACACCTAATGGTATCTGCTTTTAGATTCCCTAGAAGAGGAAACACTGTTCTCTGCTGTACATATCTGTGTGTGTGTGTGTGTGTGTGTGTGTGTGTGTGTTACAAAGACGGGGGGGGGCCTCTGAGGCTTGTGGCTTCCCATCTCCTTGCACTTCTCTGAGTTCCTCATACCTTCTTACACTCCCTGTGCTGCCGTTAAATTATAGATACGTGCTGCTGCACTGACTGTTCCAACTCTCTGTACAGATGTGCATCAACACAACCTTTATCCATTCACCCAGATGGAGCCTGGGAGTCCTGACAGCAGAGCACGTGTCTTGACATAAAGCTGTACATTATGTGCTACATATAACTGTGAACACAAAAAGAGACATGCTGTTGGATACCTTGTTACCTGATAATGTAAAAGTCTGTAACATCCCTCTGATGTGAGTGCACCACCACTCTGTGTCTTTGTTGATAGGTTTATACATCTAAAGCCTGATTTACTAAAGGTTTGCATGTATAAACATACGCAAACTTGATATCAACCGCAAACAAATGTGCACACTGATCCAAGGGAGCACACTGAGGATTGCGTCTTTCAAATGAGCAAGACAGCGCACACTGTCAATTTAGCACTTTTATCTTAATGAATATGCAAAATGGGGCGTTTTTTCCCAAGTGTGCAAACTGGGAGGGGAAAAATGCAACTACGTTAATTTTGCACATGCATTGCAATTTATCAAGCCTGAGAGCGATTCTGGTGACTGCGTTTGCATCTGTGTTCATAATGTTTGAAAGGGAGGCGTTAATCTGCCCGGCGCTGTTCACAGATGGCTGCTATTATTGGGGAGATGAGGAGGCATACACGAAAGACTGTGTAGAGAGCAGGTTTTTACCACTGGTGTCAACATTTTTGGTATGACAGAAGCAAAATAAATACATATTGCCTCTCCACCAATGCATGTCTGGAGCTTTTGGGTGAGCTCAGGGACACTCCAGGCTGCTCTCTGGAGACTTGTATGAGGTCATTTATGATTTGTAAAGTCATTCCTCACAAAATGAATAAAAAACAACAAAAATATAAGATACAACTTGTTTTATCATATGTATTTTTGTTATCTTAATTCATTGTAATGTCATTTTCATTTATTCCTTCGTGTTGAGAACGGCTTTCACCTGTTTCTGCACAACTCTTGTTGCCAAATAAAACAAATCATTCAAAGCCACTACAACCAAGACACAGACTGAAAACACAAATGACCACTGCAGACAATGCTCGCCCATCCCTCTCTACATACCAGTTGGGCTGTTTTCTATGGAGGAGTAGCAGTGCGGCACTGTGAGAAGAAATGTGCACAGGGTCTGTCTCGTTCTCAAGCAAAAAGGAAATTGTGAAATTGAAGTCCATATATTTCGTTACAACACAGGAAAATAACCAAATCTGAAAGGTAGCATGAAACAAAATCTTTCACTGCAATGCAGTCATGTGAGTTCTCCATTAAAGTAATTGATTATTGAATTTAACACCATGGAGGAAACGCTTCATCTGACAGGTCATTGCCACAACAAATGAATTTAATCTCCATCTAATGTTCTTCATTCCCAATTCTTTTCCTCTTTTGATGAACAACTACAGTTACACTTTCTTTTATGCAACATTTCATCCTCCAGGGTCTCTTTTATGGACATCTTCACACAGTGATGTTCAGCAGCAAAAGGAAGACGCAGCAAAAAGAAAAATAAATGGTTTGTCTTTCATTTTATAAATGGGAAAGAGGTGTATAGTAGAATACAAAGTGTACATTATAGGGCATAATGACAATCTATTTGCAAACTGATGAGGGTAATGATGTTGAGGCTAATTTCAAAGCCTGAAGCTGGACTGACTGCTGAGAGTGGACAGAATCAGCAGAGTGCAAGACTCAGTCTGTGGCTTTGTGCTTCGACACTCTCCTTCCAGATGACTTTAAGCACTGCAGCCAGTTTAGCTGTGACAAACACACACACACACACACACACTCTCTCTCACTCTAAGGAATAGACTGACTGAAAATGAAGTGACCCATCTGAAGGATAATATAACTAGTACAATAAATATTAAGTGCACAATAACTATCAAATACAAGCAGCTAGCTGACAGTTAAGGTGAACAGATTGGCTTTAAGTTTGCATTTAATTGCAACAAGAGAACTACACAGTCTAAAGCCGCGATATTCAACCCACGGCTCTTTTATGGCTGGCTGTGGCTCTTTTAAGTCCCACTTAAAAAATAATAAAAATCTCAAAAAATCTTTTGAAAAACACTGTCAACAGTATTCACCAACATTTCACTCTCTTTCTGAAGTGACATCAACTACTAGCACCCACCCCTCAACCGTCTGAACAACCAAAAGCTTAGTGTGATGCAAAAATGGCTGAAGAATGGAAGAAACGCAAATATGAAGAAGAATATCAAACATTTGAAGAGGACTGCAGACTCGAGTTTTTCTTCATGTTCAGTGTGCGGGAAAATGCATCTGTCTGCTTTGTGAAAACGTCATTTCACTATTTAAAGGGTAAAATTTGCAGCGCCATCATGAAACAAAACTCCCAAGGTTCAGTACAGACTTCCCGAAATTTGAAGAGCTAAGGGCTGAAAAGTTGGCAAGATTCAAACAACTCAAAAAAACTTTTTCCACACCAACACCAGTGAAAGGGCGACAGAAGCAACCTACAAAATCACACATGAACTGATGGAAAAGATGAAGCTGCATACTGATGGAGAAATTGTGAAGGACTGCATACTGCTGGCCTGCTCAATGTTGTTTTGCGAGAAAAAAGACCTGGAACGAGAGGCAAAAAAGCTTCAACTGTCGGATTCCACTGTGGCTGGGAGGGCATCAGACATTTCAGAGAAGACTGCAAATAGTCTGAAGGAGAAACTCTCATCTGCGGAGTTTGTCAGTCTTGCAATGGACGAAAGCTTGGATACAAACGACACACCACAATTACTCATTTTCACCCGAGCAATCGACAGTCATTATAACATTACAGAAGAACTGCTTGACACGGTTCCACTTTAAAATGGAACAACAGGCATGGAGATTAAAAAAACAACAACAAAAACGCTGTACTGGAAACACTGGCAGAGTTTACCATTGGACTAGAAAAGCTCACAGCATTAACCACGGATGGCGCACCGGTGATGCTAGGTAAGAGAAACGGTGCCATGGCTTTGCTGAAGGGGTGCTGAAGAACGAGGGAGTCGCCGAGGACATTTTCTCATACCATTGTGTTGTGCATCAACAAGCCTGGTTTGCGAAGTTTGTCTGAATGATGTGATGGCAAATGAAATTGAAGTGGTTCATTCCATAAGGGCTCGTGCTAGAAACCGTGCTGAGATTAGATGACTTTCTAAAAGGACGTGTGCTCACACATTTCATGGACTTGTTTGAATCACTGAAAGCCTTTATTGTCAGCCAAGGAGAGACTTCCTGATTTTCCTGTGGTGATGACACAGAGTGGGTGCTTTCTGTCCCATGTGACATTACACAACACTTGAACAAACTTAATCTCAAGATGTAGGGAAGAAACAAGACCGTGTATGAGCTCTACACGACTGTCAGAGGATTTTCTGACAAGCTGGACGTACTCGAACAAAGTGTCTGCAGTTCTGCTTAC
>JAPXVT010229215.1:0-10658 GCA_029823135.1 Acanthurus reversus | reverse complement strand
GACATAATTATAATAACGAAAATGTTTTAACAGGTTAAGAGAAGTGAGTTGAAGATGGTTAACTTTTATTAGAAAAAAATTAGGCATTTAACTGACCCCTTGAACAGTAAGCAATATTTTAGCATTTCAAGTAGTTGGAAGAACCTGCAGTCACTTATTTTAGCGTTGTTATGGAATTTTTTAAGTTGAGTTGTAGCATTAATGAGGTTTGCAGAAAGCGGATTTGTTTCATACAATAGTTTTCAGTATGTGAACTTTAAAAATCCCTGTTATTCTTCACAGGAAATGAGATCAGATTTTGATCTCAATTCCAATCATTTCCATCATTCAGCTGCCACTGATACTGTCGACCGTCAGTGAGTTTAGGGCCTGATCAAAAAAAGGACAGAATATGAGTTTTTAATCCACCTTAGACACAACATTATTCTTTCATTTTCAAGGTGAATTAGGGCTGCATTTATCACTGTTTTATATCACTAATGGATCAAATAACTGTATTTCAAAAAGTGATGTAGTGTCACAAACCCACAGAGCATTAGAGGCAGGGCATTTTAGCTTCTTGTGACTCATCGTTTTGATTTTCCAGCCCATAAACTCGGCTCTTATCAACTGTTTTCAGCAAAAACAGATCCACTTCTGTTGCTGAAATTCACAGTTTTGTTTCTGATGGAAAAACTGAATGGACTGATGTACAAAGAAGACAGAAAAGTCGCTGTATATTGTAAAGAAAATAATGAGCTTATATAAACTTGAGGAGTTTCAAGTGTTAACATTTTTAAAACAAAGATGTAGATCGGATGGACAGACTCTCCATTCAACCTGTCTCCTCTTCCACCTCCTCACCTGGAGATGGTGATCGCTCTGCAGCCCGGTTGCTCGCACCAAAAGACGATCTTTCGCCTCGGGGATGTATCAGCTTACATTTAGACCCGTTGCGACAGTTTCCTTTCAGTGCATACTTGCAGACGTGCAGGTAAGAGCATCTGTTGCCATCCCGACAGCCTCTACTGTTATAAAACTTGCAGGGCTCCGTCTTTAAATACATAAAATGAAAATAAGAAATATTTTACTATCATTAAAGAGGCAAAAATGGCTCAAAACAAATGACAGTAAAGTGTGCGTTTAGGTAAGGTTGTAAGACAGATGACACAAACCTGACAATCAGTTTCCTCTTCAGAGTGTTCGTCATTGTCCGACTCTTCGCTGCCAGACTCTTCACTGAAATCAGATTCACTTTCATTCGCGCTTTCCTCGTTATGCTCTGGAAAAAAAACACAAAAGGAGAGAAAATTAAAAACTTATCAAGCTTACATGATTGACAGACACACACTCACTCACTTGCACACATACACATGTTGTTGCAATGCGAGTTGAACCAAACCAAGACTGAACATTTAGGATGAAAAATTTGAATATGAAGCTGAGAATTATGTTTTAATTAAAAACAAACAAAAAACAAACAAAGGGAAAGATACTGATGTGTTCAGCTAAGATCTGGTGTTTTATCACTGATGGTTGAAAATCGACGATATGTGGACAAATGTGGATTTGCTGTATGAGCTGTTTGGCTGATTTCACTTTGTTCTCTCCTGCCACTTTCATGAAAAACTACACCGAATTTTGTTTAACGACACAGAAGCAGATATTGATTTAATATGGATGATGCACAAGGATTAAGTTTGGTTATTTACATCTGAAACATTTAAACTAGCTTGTTTCCTGGAGAAAGCATGAGAGACGAGAAAACAAACTCTTCATCAAGATAAACTGCAAATTAGCTCAATTTATTTTCACAGTACAATTTATTTGAAATTCACAAATTAACATGTTTTCCTTCTTTTTGCAAGAATATTGGTAATATATTATTTAGTAGATTAATTTATTTTATGCATTTATCTGTACTGATATTTGTAAAACGGGAAGATGACGCAGGCGCTGTACTGTGACGGTGTCTTGTATTCCCATGTGGGAGGGGCCAGACTGGCATGACGCTGAAGCAAAAATAAAATGAATGAATGACTGTAGTCCTACATTTTTTCCATTAAAAAATACTTTTTTTCCCCATAACGGAGGACTTCGAGCAAAATCATTTTAAAAAATCAGGACAATATTAAAATTTATCACTAAATATGTGTTGTGACTTTATGGTTTTTATCCTGTCAGAAGTTTATGTCTGTAAATAAACTGATTATTAACTTCTGCTGCTACAAACCGGTTTACCGGAATATGTCTTTCTGCTGCCCCCTGCTGGACAAAGCAAATTCAGGCTTTACGTGACTGAACAAAACGTTGGAAAACAGTGAAGAAATCAGTCAGATAACGAGCGCACTGTCGATTTAACGGCTTTCAAATAAGAAATTAAAGCGTGCTTTGTGTTGCGCAGCTTTGAGGTACAGTCGTAGGGTGGAGGCTATAAAGAGATTTTCACAAAAACGAAACTGAAAGTTTTCAAGTTGATGACCACAATCAATGACAAAGGACGGAAGATCGATATATTTACCAAATCGTTCATTAAGAGTTCGTTTGCGTCGTTTTTGTACCATAGGACCTGACGTGATGTCAGCGAACCTCGTTGTAGGCTAATTGTTTAAATCGAGATCAAGTCAACAAGAATTCTACATGTCTCATGTAAATCAAATACATTTACAGACACACAGTGGACAAACTCAGCTCTCTGTCTGCAGGCATCAGGTTAAAACACAATTACCACGAGTGCATAAATCAGAGTACTATTCAAAGGGTGCTTACCGCTGGCAGACGCCATTCGGGGATTTGTGACAGACTACTTTCATTTTCATCGTCCTTAATAGGCACCAGCCACACCCCCACATAACTTCAGACTTACGTCTGGATTTGGGGGTTATAATGAGTCCAAAGTGCTGTATTACT
The DNA here is from genome assembly GCA_029823135.1 of Acanthurus reversus. Classification (NCBI taxonomy): domain Eukaryota; kingdom Metazoa; phylum Chordata; class Actinopteri; order Acanthuriformes; family Acanthuridae; genus Acanthurus; species Acanthurus reversus. Next base: position 7,769 of record JAPXVT010229215.1, on the reverse strand, counting down.
GTAAAGGCCCTGCACAGTTCAAAATCCTGGACCCTGGATGATCTAAAATATGGATTTTTCTTTCTTAACAAACACACATGTCATAAACAACAGAGATTCTTTGGAACCGAATGAAAGCTACAGAGCCTGTGAGGACAACAAATCTAAACAAAGATAAATAAAATTAAAATAAAATTCAATTAAAAAAAGCCTACATTATGCACATTACATTCTAATATAGGTCTACATCAATATGCAATATCTTCGTAAAAGGTATAGCTGAGTGTGAAGAAGTTTAAGTAGGCACAAAACGTGCTAAAATACTGACATGAAGCTTAATAAATTACAAACTGCTCCTTTTGTGACCTATATCCAGAAACGGTTTTACATTTGTTTTGGCACTGTTCTCACACAAAAAAAATTTGGGCAGACCTTTGTAGATTTGTTATTGATTGTGTCAATGAGAATTTTTCTTTGTTGTGGGAAAATGTTGTGTTTTGCTTCCTAACATATCCTAGAGAAGAAGAAAAATGTTACTTTTTGATAAATTTGTTTATAATTTTGGCAAAATCTTTTATACATAAAAGTAAATTTATTAACAAAAAACCCTGTTTTATTGTATTTCAGAAGGAAATTGAAATTTATTTTAAAATGCTTAAGGACTCCTCCAACCAAAAGGCTATCAAGACTGTGAATATTTGCACTTTATACAAACTATTTATGTAATACACTGTACCCCTGGCTACTCTGTTCTGTTCGACTTGAATACTGTTCACTGTTTGTTGTGATCTTTATACTGTAAATGTGATCTTTACCAATAAAGATTTCTTGAAAAAAAAAAGAGGAGAAGAAGAAGAAGAGGAGGAGGAGGAGAAGGAGAAGAAGAAGAAGAAGAAGTGGGAGGAGGAGGAGGAGAAGAAGAAGAAGAAGAAGAAAAAGAAGAAGAAGAAGAAGTTGTAACCCGGGAGCCTTGAATTTCCTGTTTTGAGCGACAGTCACAGTAACGCGATGCTGACGATGGGACACGAAAGAAACTGAAAAGGAGAAATTTCGGAGTGTAAGTATAAATGTGGCATATTTCAACACATTTGTATTATAATTCCTCTTTTTAGTGTCTCTAGCTGAGTTTTAATGCGAGTAGTGAGTTCAAATAATGTTGCTAACTTCCGAGTTCAGTATGTTAACGTCAGTCAGTGCAGCTGTCACAGGTTTGAACGCTACAAACATTGTAGAGTTGCGAAAAAACGGCTCACTAGCGTTCACTGCTGACGCTGTAATATAACGCTACGCATTTCCTGTATATGATACGTGTTTTGGTATTTGTTATGCCAGCGTTAGCTTGGTAGCTGGTTAGGTTACATTAGCAAACAACGTCAGTCAGTTTTCTAATATGCAAGCTTGGTACTGACAAACGTTTCATAAAGACAAAGCGAGCAAACAGGCCAAAAGGACTTCACAACACACTGAAACTACTCTGAAGGATTGTCGTTCATAGTTTGCTCAGTTAACGTGACTGTCTGAATTTCAGCCCTGAGATCCAGATCACAGTGCTGGATGACAAATGCTCTTCATGGGGTTAGCAGTCTGGCTACACTGACGTTTGTGTCCCAGCAGACTGTCTGACCTGATGAGGAACTTCTGTTGTAGGACAAAGTTTGATAAGTTAGCTGTTAGCCAAACTTTGTGACCCCATGAACTGAAAGAGAAAACCCACCACTGTTCATGTGGATGTCCGGTCCGTGTTCATGGTAATTGTGGTCAGTTGAAGCAATATTTTTTTCAGTTTGTTCTGTATTGACAGAGAAAGCTGAGTTTTCTGAGTTTGTCCTGTTCCCACAGCTGTTCTTTTAGTGCCTTCATGTACCAGGATGCATTGCATCACAAAAAAACAGTACTTGCTGGGTCTTCAAGGACGTTACCCGTTGCAATAGAACATTTATTTAATACTGCATAGTTTTCGATAATGAGGAGGTTTTTTTTGGTCGGCCAAAGCCAGAAAATCCTCTCAGACAAACATGGTGCTGCTCACCTGGAGTGCGAGGGGTACACTGTTTGAAGTTCCTCTACAAACATTTTATTTGAGATTTTTTTTTGTTATTATTATAACCTCAGAATGTACTTCACATTGTTGGTTTTGTCAGCATGGAGTCCAGATGCCTGGTTGGGGACTCACCCGAGTCAACCGTGACCAACCTGCTGTCCAGCTCAGGTCACCTGAGGAGCAGCCTACTGGTCCCTGAACACAACACCACCTTCAGATACAGACACAAGGTTCACTCTATTTGTGCTGTTTTTCTGGTTGTTGTCTGTTTTTGCTGCTTGATGGGGCACTGTGGATAATATCTGACTGTCTCAATCCCCTGACCTGTTATGAAAGGTTTTTTTGTTTGTTTTTTTTGGCATCTATGTATCCAACCTGATAAATGTCTTCTTTTTTTTTTATTGTGGACCAACATGTAAGTAGGTTCCTCACAGTTAAAGCAGCAGATTTTAAATGGCAGTTATGCATTGGGTTTTTCCATAAAGAAAGTGAGCATTGTAAAGATTAAAGGGGGGTGTCACATTAAACCTTTGTTCATTTCTGAATCATTTTAAGTGCTTCAAGTTCACAGCTGACCTGCAGTTATTGCTCAGTCATCCTTCTTCAATTATTTATAGGTTAATTTATTTGCAGAACTATGACTCTGCCTCTGCGGCATTGGATGCCTACATCACAGACTTTGAAAGCAGCTGTCAGATCGGAAAGTCTTTGACAGGAAAGCTGGTTCTACCGCACAGTCTACCCTGTACGCCGAGCAGAACTGGAGTAAGCACACTCAGAAACAAAGATGGTGGGTCTCACTCCGGCGCTGTCACTGAAAGCAGCATAGAGGTCTTAGCTGGTCCGTTGAGTTTGATCACACTTTTATTATACGTATCTGTTTTTTGTAACAGATCGTTTTTTTGTAGGATCCTGTTGTATTGCTGTAAGTCTCAGCTCTGTGTGCTTTTTAGTGCTTAAGTGGACAGAGCTGACTTTCTGTCACATCGTCTGACAATGTTATGAGAGCTATGCTTATCAGTGAAATAACTGCATGTTTTCAATGGTTATTGTGGACATGGCAGTAAAAGGGGTTGGTATTAATAAGTGAATTGAAACAGTATTTGTGTTAAACAGAGAAACTGAAATCAACAATGACTGTTATTGTTCTCATTGAATTAATGGAATAAGGACTGTTAAAACGAGAGAGACAAAGCTTTCAAATAATTAACTAGAGTTATCGTATTGTTTTTACTTATCTCTCTGAATATTATTGTCCTGATGTTTTGTTTATTTTTTTCTACCTATAGTTCTCAGGGAGCATTTGACTGACAGGGAGCTGGACTTCCTGAACCTCCCTGTCAGCTCCCGTTATCACAGGAGCAACCAAGACAGACTGTCCATGACAACAGACGAGCTGCTGTCCATCCCTTTTGACGGATCAATGCCTGTCACCCACACCTCTGCCTTCATCCAAGGTCTGTAAACTCATAAATCTCACCGTTACCTTCATTCCAGGTCCTTCAGTGCATCACTGTAGAATTATGGAAACTGTCAGTATCTTAGTCATTGTTGGGTTAAATCAAAGAAATGGGTTAATAGAATAACAGTGGATAGATGACTCAAAAATGACAGTATGAATTGGTTATATAATGTGTTACACAAAGTTTAGAAAGTTTCTCATAATGAAACATCTCACAAAAGTGGGCGTTTTTTTTTTTTTTTTTTCAGGGAGTCTGGGGCTAACAAAGAAAAAGTCTTTATTAGTTACAGTTACTGCGGCTGTGTAATTTGAAATTATTTCACTCAACAAGATGTCCATGTCCTTTTTCATAAATTTAGTTTGAGCTGTGAAATCTCTGAAACTCTTAACAGAGGCAAAAAGCAGTTTATTCAACAGAAATGTTCCATATAGAAATCAGTCTTAGTTCAGTTAACTAAAGCTACACTTTACCAAAACTAAAAAAACAACACATTTCTTTCTTACTGAAACACAAACAAAAACTAAGTAGTACAATATTTTGAAAAAACTAACAAAAATAAAATAAAGTACAAAGGAAGAAGTTCTCAGTTTTAGCCTTTGTCCATTTGGTCAAATTTGTGAAGAGGCAGTGTTGTGTTTGTATCACTACACCTTTTCTGAACGTCTTATGTTTTCATCATTTGCCTCAATCAAATGCAGTCACATAATATAATCATACCAAAAGTAATACTAAAACTAATACAGACTAAAACTAGACCATAACTTAACATATTAAAGTCTAAAATCTGAAATATTCAACCCTCTCTGGAAACTTAATCAAATTAAAGTAAATTGAACACAAAAATTCTAAATAAATTACAAATACAAATCAACAAAATATACAAACTTTAATAACTTTATTCAGTATTTTACTATGTGTTTAAAAACATATAGAACATATATTCCATGGCTAGGTGTTTTATTTCAATGGCCATTCTGTGCCCAATATCATTAAGAGTGTTTCTTTTGTTTTTTGTTTTGTTTTGTTTTTTAATCTTTACAATGCTCAGCCTCGTGATGAACTGGTGATGTGTTCAGGTTGAACCCCGCCCTCAGTGTCAGCTGGGATTGGCTCCAGCCCCACCCCCCCACCCCCACCCTGCAAACAATTAGCAGTTAATAAATAATGGATTAATGAGATTTTTTTCTTTGTTTTTTTAAATCAAGCAATTGCAGCTTTAAAAATAATGTTGAACCTAAGCAATGAGGTCAACTACACCTCATCGCTGAGGTAAAAGTTTCTGTTCCTTGTTCAGAGTTGCTGTGAGAATTTTTCTAATCACTCCTAAACTTGCACTTGTTGCTAGTTTGGCTAATTAAGGAACACTGTGAGATTTTAATCGGAATGTTTGTGAAAAGGAAGTCAGATGTGCACACCATCTCTGTGTCGGTCTTCATGTTTCACTTCCTCTGACGCGTCTCTTCTGCTGATCCAGGGCTCTTGTCGCAGTCTGGTGCCTCGCAGCCCTGCCCCCCCCCCTCCAGACCAGCACACAGAACCTGGGACAGACTTAACAGCAGCCATGCTGCCCCACTTCTGAACCGCAACCACCCTCCGCCTGTCAGGACTCTGAGGAGCTCCAGGTTCATCCTGTTGGCTCTCTGCAGTGTTTTCTTAAAGATCACTGCTCTGTCTTGTGGAAGGCCTACATCATATTTTACATTTCATCACTTCTCCTTCTCTCCAGGTGCAGAGGAAGACAAGGGGCAGCCATGTTGACACCCGAAGGCGACCCCTCCACAGTCAGCTGCCATAGGGTGACTATCTTTAACTTTTTTTTGGTGGTGTTGTTCTCTCAATGTCTCCTCAAAGCCTGTGACCCATTTTTTTTTGGACCGCCTGCTTTTATCTACTTTTAAAAGTGACCCGTATCCAATGTCAGCATTTACATTAGACTAACATATGCATGCATATGCGAGGGTTTGCTTCCCAACCTGTAAAGGGAGAAAACAAGTTGATGCCGAAAATTTAAATGAACAAATAGTGGCTACAATGCTGACTGTTGCTGACAGCGTAGCCCCGTGCTCTTACATCACAACTGAAATTTCCTTGCAAACAAAATTATTTCTTTACAAACCTTGTATTTTGCCTACACCATTGTTTTGCCAGGAGCATCGTCCGTTGCATTTCACCGTTTTGTTTGGGTTTTAGCGGAGAACACAGAGTCCTTTGCATGAAGGTTTACTCCACTGAAATGCAGATTTGTCACATTTTCAATAACTTGCAACTTGTCATGAAATGGATCAGTCGAGCGATCTGTCCGCTTAAATGACAGCCACACTAGCAGTTTTCCGATTCATATCAGATGTATTTCCACATGTGAATGCGTACTGAAATGGATGGATCTGACTTGACCAGATCTCTTAGCCCACAAAGGCATAATACGGTAACTCCATATTTGGTCAAACCTGATTTAAACGAGACTGCACTTTAATGTGGATTAAGCAGGTGCAAGCAATAACTTTTGTCAGTAAGTATTTAACCCCGGGCTGGAGTGGGATTCATTTTCAGCCTGGGAGTTTCACGGCTCAGACCAGCCCACTTTAGTTCACAACATTTCATAGTGGAGATATTTTCATTTTAGCCTTAGTCCAAAATAGTGCACTATTCTCTACATTTATAGTGTATTTGATCAAAAATCTAATATTCAGTTCAATGCCAGTAAGTATAAGCCTACATTTATCTTTCATTTTCAAAAATAAATAATTATGACTTACTATTTCTGAATTTTGGCTTAGTATCTCATAATTATGACTTATGATTTAATCTTCATCTTCCATACAATTCTCCCCTACTTACAAAAGTGTTTTTAGTCATTTATAAGTCAAGTCAATTTAATTTATATCTTTCACTGTCAGCAACAAACTGGTTGAGTGGCTGCTGCAGCTGAGGGGCTCGAGGCCGTGTTTCACACAAAGTTTTTGTCGTAACATACTGTTTGCAAAGAACTTATTCGTATCAGATATGTTATGCAGTGTGACTCGACACAAAGAGACTTGATTCATAAACTTAAACGGTGGTTTGCAGGCAGTGGTTTTATGTAGCATAGTAAATATTCCTTCTTATTCTTCCTCTGCTGTTTACTGGCGCGCATGCGCCCTGCGGTTACTTTCAGTACACATTTGATTCTGAAATAACAAAGTGCTAATCTGAGTCTGAAAATAACATAACATGGTAAATAAACAAGTCACAACAAGCACACAGGAGCGTTTAGAGTTGTTAGAAAGTTTGTCTGATGACTTTAGGTGGAGGCAGGCTAGCACTTCCCATTGACGACCAGTGTTTGAGCTAAGCTAATTAGCGGTGGGCGAGCTCTGCCCGTCTCTTCCTTGTTACTGCACGCACAGTCCAAAGAATGGGATCTATCTTCTTGTCTGGAAGTCAGGAGGAATGCAGATAACAAAAAGAAAAAAAAAAGTTGGCATATCCCTTTAAATACCCAGGTATACCTTATTACTGTATTACTACCCAACCCTAGTGGCAGCTGTGGCTCAGGAATTTTGGGTGACTGAACTTGTTTGAAACTTTCCTCTGCCTTTTCAGAGGAGCAAACTGAAAGTCAGTGTCCTCTCTCTGACTCCATCAGTCTGCACACAGAGCAGCAGCAGAGCCATCCTATTCGTTCCACCTCCCTCACTGGTTCACCAGCAACAGGAAAGACATGGACTGTTCTGGAATCGCCAGCATGCCGGACCAGAAGTATCCAGCCTGGATCCAATGCTGCGACCTCAGTGATGCACAGGCATCCACAGAGTCAGAGCTGTGGCACGATTACGGTACAGAGACCTCGCATGGCAGCATCACTGCCAGAGTCCACAGTTTATCCATATATATGTTCCTGCAACCCACACGGCACAACACAACCACTGCATGAGGTAGCTGACAAAAAGTATGATACAAAGCAAGTTTTTAAAACAAAAATGACACAAAGTCCATGTCACGACAGTGTCTTTTAATTTCAGAAGCTTCTCAGTTTTGATGATTGCATCAGTTTTATTTTCAGATTGGAAAAAAAAGCCTTTGAAAACGTTTAAACAATTATATTTTCGTAAACAAGTATTCTACTGATTATACCTCTTTAGTCCATCAGTTAGACCAACAAAGAAGAGGAGCATCTTGGTGTCTCAGGGGGAGGATGTAAACAGGACTTCAGATGTAAAATAATGTTGGCCACTAAATTAAAGAGAGTTGGATAAAAGGAGAAGGTGTGCGTGCGTGCGTGCGTGCGTGCGTGCGTGCGTGCTAAG
>JAPXVT010227815.1:0-10668 GCA_029823135.1 Acanthurus reversus | reverse complement strand
CCCCCCCCCCCCCCCCCCCCCCCCCCCCCCCCCCCCCCAAAAAAAAATTCTTTATCTAATATATCTGATGATATTATATAATATATAATACTTGTGACAAAGATGTGTAAAGATGTGGAAGTGGGATATCTTACATTTTAACAAACTTAATTCCAAACATCAGTTATTAGTATTAAATAACGGACCGCCCTCTGCTGGAAAAATTATGTAATTACACCATTTTAAATTATTAAGCCAAGCATTTTTTCCCGCCTTAAAAACAGTTTTCATTTTGGCATATATCGGAGAATTATAAGGCAATACTGGTGTTTCCATGATAGGTAGGTATCAGCCAATAATATCAGCAAACCAATGTAAGGGTTGGACCCTACTGTTGGCCCCCTCATGCCTGAAGAGAAGTAGTGGTGCCCACAGGGACATCTCTAGTTGTGGTGCGACATGATCACTGTTGTGATAGTTTTTCCACCACCAGTACCAAAGTACTCTTTACTTTTCCCTCCTTAGTCTAAAAAGCAGAGTTGGAAGGCAGGGAGTTGGCTGTGCAAGTTTTTTTCCACCAAACGATTTGGACAAAGATCTCTTTGAGTTAACGCATTCCAGATCCAGATCAAGCTAATACATTTTAATCTCATGACAGAGGAAAAGAGGCAAAGTCAAAATGCTTTACCTGTGGAGTGAGTGAATTACTTTAAAAACTCTCCACATTTAAAGTTACAGCTCATGAGATATAATGTGGTATGACTTAGCCACGAGTAGTGATCTCAATGCATAGGCTTTAGCTGAGACCAGAGATCCTCTGGTCAGAGATGTTCCAGTGACTCTGCAGCTTGTCAGACACGAAAAAGACTGCAGCAAACTGGAGATGAGATTGTGACACCCTGAGGAAACAGATTCACAATGGAGACGTTCAGACAATTAAAATTGTCTCCTCTGTACACCTCTGACCTGTTTTCAGCCTCAGTCCTTTTGCACAAGCCTTGTACATCTGATCTGATATCCTGAGGCTACTCTTGGGTCAGTTTGGGTCAGATATTCTGCAGAAAGTCTGGAACAGGGATTTTCAAAGTCTGACATTGTCTGACCCTGTCTGACGATCTTTTGTATATATATGCGCATGTGTTTTCATCACAAGGGGAAGATCTGTGTAAGATGGAGAGGAGAGGAAAATATCAGTGTTCCAGGACTGTAATAGTACTATTGATGGGACCTCGTGAGCCCTAGAAATGTCTGGAAAAAGTGATCAATGGACTTTTCCCACCCCTTTTCTTAATGTTGTTATTCTTTTTTTTGCTATTTTAGACAAGATTGTGCCCTACATTTTGAAACTAGTGTTTCAACAACTGGGGGTCTTTGGATGGTGTTAATAGAAAATGGTGCCATGAAGGCAGTGAGTTACCTTAGTTGTAAGTATGTCCCCCGCATAGCGTGAAAATCGTTCATCAGATTGACTTTGAACTTGTGCAGTTTGGACTCTCGTTGAATTTGTTATTGATAGAATATCTTGGGGCACTGATTTGCTTCTTCTTCTGCGTGGAGTCAATGAGCGAAAACACACACAAGCGCCACTCTGCCACTGCAACCCACACTGTGGTCAAAGGTGAGATTGCATCCATTCTGTTCATGGAGCCACTCCGCTCTGCTGGGCTGTACAACCCTGCCTTGACAGGGAAGAGGAGAGAGGACATCTCTCCTTTTCATAAGGTTCGTAGCTTTGCTTTATTAAAATACAAGAGAGAGGCTTAGAGAGCTGAGAGCATGAGACAGCGCTGGAATGCTTGAATGACAGAAATACAGTGGGGTTTTTTTTCATTCTTTCACAGCAGTTAAAAACCTGTGATTCGATACTGTCACCCGACACATTGGCGGGTGATTTTTTCTGCAACAAAATATGTAGAAAAAATTTAAAAAAGCAAATGATAAGGTTTCCATCGGCCATGTCTGTTACTGTCACTGCTGCACCGCACAGCTGATAACAAGAACAAGCGACAGAGACACAGTGAAGATTATTTTTTGATTGCCTCACAGCGGATAAAAAGCCCATGTTTCAATACTTTGAAGACAGACACTCTCAGTTTCAGTTTCATTTTCCTCCTCTGCATTTGTCCTTCTCATTTAACTTGATGTAGGCCTAGTTATCCAATCCAACTGGTAGATGCGTTGTTGAGGAGCCAGTGGCAGGGCCCTCAGGGATCTGCTGACCTAGTCAGGCATGTCTTCACCTATGTCCAAAACAGGCTATATACCAAATACATCACAGTCTCGTAGGTTCAAACTCCGCCTCTCCATTAGGTGTACACTGTGAAACAACTTACATGTCTGGAAAGACACAAAAACTTCAAATGCAGACATTTCACAGCAAATCCAGTCATGCAGCAGCTTCCTACAGGTTATGTGCAGGTTAGGACATGTTTACTTGAGTGCACACGTGTTACGTAGGTTATTTTTTGCACTTGGTAGCACTTTGCTTTGTTAGTTCTGTTGTCTACTACATTTTTTTTTTTTTTTTTTGGATATACAATCTTCTTTGAAAACTGTTTTAGATACGACCTTTTTGTGCTGTTATTCATGTAAGATACTCAGTACAAAAGGTCGTCTATGTTCATTTTAATTTTTGACTGGTAAAAAAAAAAGTTTAGAATTTTTTTTCCTCTACTCGACATTTGGCTGGTAAGCTACAAAGTTTCAGATCCTGGGCACTGTAACATTACGGTCGACTCTTCTGCAGCTCATGTTCAATCTTAAAACAGTGTACGTCTTTTTGCTGCAGTTAACAAATGTTTCCTCAAAATGCAAGACAGGAACAGGTACTGGGTAAATAAGACAAAGGACTTTGATCAGTCCATATCCAACACGCACGCATGCTGAACGGGCACTGTACTAGTTTGTCTAAATTTGAGCAAATTGCTGGCCTTACAAGTTTGCTGAATTAGTTTTTAGCAAATCCTGTCTGCAATGTTCCCATGAATGTACAGACAACAATGACTGGTCTACTCTGACACTCAAGAAAACTTCAAAACGTGATTCATTTGGTAAAAGATTTGAGCGGCTTTCTTTCTACAGTTTCTCAAAAGATTTATGGAAAATTATTCACAGTGAAGCTTAGTGATCATGTTTTGCTTTGGGAGTGCAAATCACACTGAATCTAAAAATATGTGGATCGTGTCCATGTGTTCTATGTGAGGTATGATTCAGAGGTGTTGTTTTGCAGAAAAAAAAGGGTCAAACAATGAAGGGAGTGAAGCCTGCACTGATGTATGAACATGTGACATGCCTCACTCTCCTCAATCATCTACCGCAATACATCCCCCTGATAAGGTGGGCTACTTTAGCTTCAACTTTTCCCATCTCTTTTCCTGCCCTGTCAGTGCCACTGCTGCCCTGCATCAGTATTTCTGCCTGTTCTGTCAATCCTCCATCCACCCACAGGCTCTAGCTACAGGGGGTCTAAGATATTTGCTCATCTCTCCCCAGTATATCTTTGTAAACACAGCTGTAGAGAGAGATGAGGCTGTGGCTTGGATGCAAAACTCCATCCACATTCTGCTGCTGAAATAAACTTTTCAAACAAGAGCTGTCTGACTGAACTAACCTGTTGTTTTCACAGTAACAGCATCCTTCTGTCTCTTTCACCTCGCACGGTATCTATGCCTCATATCTCTTCCCCCTGCTGCACCTCAAAGTTTTAAATACACAGAAGCGCATGTGTTGAGACCTTCGTCTATTGTTTTACTATGTTATTTGTAATTACAACCCTCTGAATAGCCGTTTGGTGCAAGATGAGCTCTGTGTGCTGCATTTAATCTACCAGTCAACTCGTAAATTCTTCTGATTTTATTCCTCAAAGAAGCTTTGTTTGCATCTCAACCCAGAGGGTGCAGATGAGTAGCACATTTATTGTGCAGTTAAACACAATAATTAGGACCATGTTTTGTTCTCTACAAATCCATCAGCTTTCCGCAACTTTGTGTGTCTGTGTGTGTATGTGTGTGGCCATTGCTGACCCTGCATCTTTCCTCACATCCGCATGTTACCACGCTTTCACGTCCCTTCTGTCGCTGTGACAGCACCATATGTTTCTCTCTCCCTCTCTCTCATCCCGTCGAATGTCACCCCACAATCCTGGCGCTCGTGTTGACTCATAACCCATAAATCCTGAATTTCTAAATGACCTACTTTCACTGTGAGGACGTCTGCATACATCCTACTATCCCAGTAATGAGTCACATCTCGTTTTGGGACCTAACGTCTATGTCCATGGAACACAGAAAAAAGTAGTTATCTATCATGTTCCTGTATACATTATTAAGACATTATCTTGGGTTCTGATCAGTGTCTTTGACTTCCTGACATCTCTGCTGACTTCTGTGATTTCTGTACTGACTGAACTGGACTGCAACAGTTGATTATTACCCTGTTTGGCTCTAAGATGATTGAGCAGTGCAGCTCTGTTAATCACAGGGTTGGCAGTTCGATGTCAAGATCCTCCTGACAAAAAAGACAAAATATGTGCAGTACATCATGTAAGACACATCTTAATCAATAGGACTCAGCATTAAATAATATTAATATAGCTCTATGAGACTTGATATCATCTTAGCTTTGCATATCGTGATATGACTTAAACATTCTCTTTTCCTTGTGTTAAAGGCTGTATTACAGTAAGCTGATGTAATTTCCTGAACTTGCCACACTGTTCAAGATGTTCTAACATTTGCCTTTAGTTTTTCATGTATATGTCTTGCAGCTGTATATTTTCAAACAGGGGAGGAACACTGTCTTTGCATTTTAGTTTAATCACAGTTTTTAGGAAGCAAAACAGGGATTTAACTTCGAGGGTCTGTCCGTTCTCTCTTCACCACCAACAGCAGTTTGCTCTCATGCTGTCATGTTGCTTATCTTTGTGACCCTGCTATTTATAAGGATGCTTCATTCTTACCAACTTTTTTTTTTTTTTTTTTTTAATTTTAATTGGTGGTGGATGTTATTATTTTCTACTTGATCTCAACTTTTTGAAGTGGCATTTGACTAAAGTTGGTGCTTAATGACTCTGACTCATCTCTTTGTCTCTATATTAGATAACGCACAAGAGAAGAAAATATGAGCAAATTGCTCCTTCATTATTCTAGAAGTTGCATAGCAACCACTAAAGCACAACAATCCATGCTGCACAAGTAATTAACAGCATCACCGTGTTACATGTCGTGGTACATGCACTGAGTCATTAGAATCAATCAGTTCCACAACTTAGCATCAATTAAGATGTGTTCAGAAGGGTCTAGAGCAGGGATACACCTGGGAACTACAATAAAAATATTTATCAGATTAAATAAAAAAAACTTTAAAATGGAAATAAACTATTCTATATTTTCAAATTAACTGACTTATTTATTCACTGACCAAATTAATTGGTGCAAGGATTGATAGTAGGCATCTGCAACAGAAATTTTATTGCATTTAAAAGCTGCAACAGCGTTTCGGTTGTATGTACTTTGGTTTGAAAGATATTATAAGGAATTAAACATATCTGGAATGTGTTTCACAGCAATCACTTGGATGTTTGGAATGATTTATAAACATGAACCATTAACATAAACTGTTCATACGGCGGACAGAATGAATTATAGATTTAAGCTCTTACTGTGTGCCTGATCCTTCTGTCCTTTACGCAGCCTTAAAGGTCATCGTGCAAAGATCATTCTTCTCTGTTAACAGCCTAATTCATCCAATCGTACAAAATTGGCATGACTCTCCTTTTGCACACCCTTGACTAAAGCGAAACAAAAAAAAATCCCAGTGTAAATCCATTTATTTTACTGAGAATTATAGAATTTCAAATATATACTGTATTGATTACAATCAAACTATGGTAACACTTTATTTGGACAGTCCCCCTACAGATTATAGAGATTATAGATTATATAGTATCTACAGGTTATAGATTATTTATAACATCTCAACAACATTTCAGTTGATATTTAACAATATAACCTGGGTAAGGTTTAGGATAATGTAACTGTAATTTTGGCCAGGTCTCATTCCCAGGTCCTCAAATACTAATTCACAAGGAACCTTTAATGTTTTTATGAGTCGCACAGGTCTGTCATCAATCTCCATTTAAACCCCATTCATGCCAATATGAGCTACTGCTCGTCCTGAAAGAGCACAGCAGTCCCAAGAAGTGTGGAGGTCAACAAAGAATGGCCTGTTACACATCGAACTTGTGCCAAGGAACTTAGGTTTCAGATGATGCAAGTGTCCAACCATCTTTTTCCAAAACTTGTTCAGTGGTTTTAGTGACAAAAATAACTAAAACTGTGATCCTTTCACAACATTTACCATGTGTTAGAATGCTTTGCTAGCAGAAAGGGTGTCATTGTCACACAAAGAAGCTAAAGGTTACCTTGTGTTTCCGTATGAGACACCAGGGTGTGTGACACAGCAGTGTTGACATTTGCCGTCCAGTGAGCCTCAAATATGTGACACACATTCATGTCTCATTAAAGATAAATTGCAAAAACTTTGATGACTTTGTATCTGGAACCATCATCAGGTTTATTTTCATAGTTTCCAATATTTGGGCTTATGACCCAATACCTGCAAACTAATGACACAATCCTTTATGCTAATTAGCATGTTCAGGCATGCTTACACACTAATATGGTACACAGTATACCTGCTTTGCATCAGCATGTCAGCATGTTGAATACAGCAACAACACAAAATACACATCACAAACGTGTGCCATGGAAAGTGCTTACCTTATTTGAAGCCCATCAAGAAAATGCTGTCCATAGTATTGCCCATGATCTGGCCTCCAAAATGATTTTTTTTAATTCCTGGAAAGTGGAGGTAATGAATCATGTTCGTTATTCTGGGTTAGGGAGGCAAATAGTTGCTTCATCCAGTAGAATACAGAGGGTGTGTAGCTATAATAGTTCCATATGGATGTATGTCCTGTGAAATGTCAATGCAGTTAGTCATCAAAAGCCTCTCCATTAGGGATGTGACGATACGTTTTAACAACGATACGACGTGTGTTACAACACATGGTTGGCGATACGATACAAGAACAATATGATCTCATTTAGTGCGATATGATGTGATAAGATTTAGTGACAAGATATCAATATAGTAACGTTTTTGTTTTGTTTTGTTTTGTTTTGTTTTTTTGCTGAAAACAGAGGAAATGAAAACACCTATTTCTATGCAGTGGTAGAGGAGGTAAAACACCGGAAAAGACTGAAAATCTCTTGTATCGCGACACTGCTGATGCAATATGCATGCCCAGAACATCAGAGAATGAACTGGAGTAACGTTTACAATTAAGACCATTACAAATGCGAAAAGTTCATCCACATAACAAAGTTTGACTTGCTGAATACAAGGCACAAATTCTTAACATCGATACAATTGATTTTTGCTTTAAAAACGATTTAGGATCAACACAAGTCACACTAAGAGACAATTTGGTGTTTATCGAGGTAGGTGAATCGTAGAAATATAAATAGATGTATCATTGCTAACACTCACTCCACATTCTCTCTCTCCAATGCACTAAATAGTATTAAGTGGATACACACAAAAATGTTCAAACACATTACAACTTGTATTGGTAAAGTGGCCAGCTGGCAGAAAAAAAAACACATTCATGCATCTCAAATTTGTCACCTCCGAGCGCGGTGCAGATACATAGATACATTCTGACTCGGCGGTCTTCTCAGGGTCGGTTTGAGACTCTTGGTTTACAATAAAGCGCATATGTGTGTAACAGTACAAATATTTTTCCCTTTCACAACTGAACATTTGGTTCAGTGCAGAACTTTTTTTTTTTCCATCCACCGTGCTTTGTGTGGGTTTGATGGCGATGACCGCAATCCTTTTAGAACGTTCCTTTTACAATATCAACAAAATGCCTTGCAGTTATGCTCCAGGACAGTGAAATTACAATAACATTAAAATATATTTGTACAGCACTTTTTTAAATCAAAGTTACAAGATCCTTTACTACCTGAAACACCTTTCAACATCAACAAGAGGGGAAAAAAATAGATTTTATTTATTTATTTATTTTTAAACAGTACACTCATGCATTATGAAGCGCTGAAAAGTGGTTTGTCTGGCTTGGAGCTGCAAGAGGCTGCTTCAAAAGAACTGTGGGGCCCAACTTCATCACAGACATACACCATGCAAAGCAAACACTTCATAGCAGACTGACCTGTGGATTTGAGAAATGGTGAAGTAAACCCGTTTAGCATTTCTATCATTTATCTCTTTTCATCTGGGATGCTGTCCGCCTTTTCATGTGTTCTGAGTTCCCTGAAGTGAATTGTATTTACGAACGAGGATGACTGAAATCACAAAAGTTCAGTCCTCCCACAGCTCTCTTTTAAAACTACAGTCTTGTATTCAACTTGCTATATCACACAGAGTCACTGCTGAAGGAGACAGAACTAGATTTTGTTTAGTTTGTTTAATATTGTTTTGCGTTTTATTACCGTTTAAGATTTGATCAGGTGTAGTATGCATCTCTCTGCAGAGTAAAGGCAGTGAGAGCGAATTTGAAGACATTTAGATCACTTTGTGGCCTGAAGGTTGAATATCCGTCTAATCTCCTGAGACTATTTCATGTATATGTAATGGCTTAAATGCTTTAGAATTGTTACTTCATTTTAGTTTTCTAGGGAGCAATAACGGTAGGTGTCCCCCAAGCAGTAAATGTAATAAAGTGTCGGCCTTGCTGCTGTCTGTCAGTACATTACATTTTCTTTCAAGTTAGTACACTGAAATAGCACCCTCTCATGCTGAACAATCCTTACCCATAGGCTATTATAAGACCATGTCTGTGTTTACATCCAGATCCCTTACTCCAAATCTCTTGGAGCTCTGTTGCCAATAGAGCAACACAGGGGTTCTGCTTTGGTCTTCCCAGCTCCATGGTTGCAGCAAGCCCCCCGCAGATACTCACAGGACGTTCAGTCAACGCTCTGCAAGCTCGCAGCTTCTGTGACTGTGATCACACAGACTACTGGGGGCTTGTACTCAATGCATGCGTTTCGGAATATCATACTGGGTCAACAGTGTGTCTTAGTCCCAAAAGAGTACAAATAACAGCACCACTGAATCCCATGCTAGCATCAAGTGTAGAAAACATATGATATTGTCCTTCTCTGTGAGTGAGTGAGTGTCACTATTCTGCCATTTTCCTGCTCTTTGAGAATGTAGCTGAGAGAGATTAAAAAAAATTTTCAACTTTGAGGTTCACAGGAGGTAGCTGGGAGTAGAGAGCCCAGCGTAGTTGCCTTTATTTTACCTCAGTGGTCCCTTGAAATGTCCTGAATTATTCCGCTTTATAACTATCATGAATTTGTAAAACACGGTAGCATGAGAAGACGTTTTGGCTGCAAAGGAGAAGTCACACTGGGAGGCAATTAATTTCTCTGATAGCCCATCTCCACCAACATGGAACTGGTTCTTTTCCGGTTTGTGCACCCAATGTTGAACCGTTTTGAGCATTTCTGCCTTGTTTCCATTACTTTTTTGTTTGTAGGTGAGTCCTGTTTGAACCTTACCCTTTCAGTTCAGTTTTATTAGAGTACATAACATGGCACAGACCAAGGAACTAGTTGTAAGCGGGAAAATGTGCTTCAGATAAAAGTGAACTGAACTGAATACAAAGGCTGAAACCAGTCCATGGACACTGCTTTCTTTCACCCTGTATTCCCTCTAAACAGTTCCCATTTAACTATAACTTTGGAGGCGTCTTTTCAGTCCACACTATTTGACAGTATTAAATACATTACCGTTCAAAAGATTGGAATCGACTGCCTCAAAATCTTAATTTGGTACAATGAGAGCACTACTCTTTTTTTAAAATGGTATTTCATGGTTCAAGCAGGCCAACTGTGAGGGCAGAAAGACTCAAGAATACATGTGTACAAGAGATAAACAAGAAATCACCAGTCATTGGTAAAAGTGGTGATGATGATTGAATGCTTTGCATCAAAATCTGTACAGAATTAAATAGAAAAAAGGTTCCTGCTTCAGGGTCAAGTGCAAAAAAGGGCCTATAACAAGCTCGAAGTAACAGGCATGTTGCTTCAGCACAGTTATTCTTAAAAAGTTAGAACTTCAACTTAAAAAAGAAAGAATATTAGTTGGTTTTGCACAACCAGAATTAAGTCACAAACCAACATATAAAAATGCTGTGAACTGCTTAATCACAGTGAAAACCAGCCAGTCTAAGTGCTGTGTAGACTGCAACGAGCCAGTTTTAAAACAAGGTTCCAAAATATGCGGAACCAAATTCCACCTGAGTCATTTCATTCAAGTTTTTCTAAAAATAAAAGTTTACAAATCAGGTAACTGTGGAAACTTTGGAAACTCCTGGAATTTGCAGCAGAGTTCTGTGAATTTAAGCAGTATTTTTCACACAACATGACTTTGTGTTGACTGACTCATCAGCTGATCAGCGGGGTTTCAGAGGTTAAAGACAAATCAACAAGAAACATGTCAAAGGTTTGGTACAGTAAGTAGATGGAACAAAGAGAACACACTCTTCTGATAAATCCCCAGCATTGTGCAGAAAACTCCATGTTACAATGAGTCGTTATACTGATTCTCAAAGGCACCAACTTTCTGCACATTTCACGCATGACAACCAGCAAGCGT
>JAPXVT010227288.1:0-16384 GCA_029823135.1 Acanthurus reversus | reverse complement strand
GATTTAACATTGAAAAACTACCACGCAACATCAATACAACCCCCATACATTTCAGTGCTGTACTCCTGTTTGTTTACATGATGTTCAGCTACATGACGCACCCGCTTGCATCACACGAATGTCCATTGACATGTGATGTTTAGAAAATTTCTATATACTGTCCGAAATCTCGTTTTATCATTCCCTATACAGTTCACTGTATAATAAACACTATATGGAACAGTGAGTGAGTGAATGTGTGAATAGTTTTGAACACAGCTCAAATATTAAGAAATGGAGAACTAACTAGTACTGTATATCACGTATCCTGTGAGCCCCAAGAACAAGAAGTTCATTTCCAAATCCTGAACAATATTTAGCCAACCAATTAACTGTTAAGACAGAGGTTTAACGTAGAGCCTAGTAACTGTTGCTTTTGCGACACTGAAACTGAAACTACTGACCAGCTGATTTTGTGCTGTTGTGAATGCAGTCTCATTTAGGGAGGACTTACAGGACTGGCTCTTAGACAAAATCCTAGCACAAGCTCCTCTCACAAGAGGCGACATTGTCTTTGGTTATCAGTAAGAGTCACTTGAGTGTGAATTTTTCATCCATACATCTAAATAATGCAAAACAAAACCCTTTTTTTTTCGTCTTTAAAAGAGATCTTGTGGTCAGTCGTCTCAGTGCCTTAAAACTGATGCACAAGTCTCTCCTCAGAGCCTGTAAGAACTGATGCTTTTTGATGACCTCTAGTCTAACAATGTATGATTGCAGACCCTTTTCCTTTTCTTCCCTCCCTTCTTCTTACCTTCGTATTATTCATTAATATTTATGTTCCTTTTGTATTTTAATTGCATTACTTGTATGTCTACATGCACACTACTTGTACATGTTTCATGTTGTTTGTAAATAATCTTTTCCTTAAAAAAAAAAAAAAAAGCTCTGCATTGTCAAGAGGAGGACTTTGGAATATTGCCGGCTACAGTGTTTGTGTGTGTATGTGTGTGTATGTGTGAGCGTGAGTGTGTAATTGAGACAGTTGCTGTTTAGCTCAACAGGTAAACAAGTAACAAACTGATCTGTTGCAATGCAAACTACACAAAGCCTATTTGCTTTCTTAGGCTGACAAGTAACTATACATATCATAAGGATGTTTTTCTGAAAACAAATCATTGTAAAAACATTGTCTTGAACAAAGTCAGGCAAATAATGGTTCTAATGTTGCAGAAAAGCAGTATCTATTTTGCAGTGCGTTGTATTTTTCATAAATTTAGCCTGCAGCGTTGACGGCATGAACATGTTTATTTATTCTTGTTTATTTTGAACAGTTTATTTTGGTGTCCTTGTGCTAAGATTCCATACTAACCTTTTAGCATATTGTAATTCAGGTGGTCTGAAAGAACATTTCACACTTCTGCACCTCTCCTTGGCTCTGTATTCGGACTTCAGAAAATTAAGACTGCAATGGGAAGGTTTTGGCCAACCAGGGGTCACTATAGGAAGCAGGTTTTCCTACTGGTTGCTCTGCACCACTCTTCTTAGCGACAGCCAAGTGATATAGCCAGGAGCTGATTGGCTGTAAAACAAGTAACGTGCCTCATGTGTTAAAACTGGCCTCTGGCAACTTGACAAGCTGAGTTCCGTCAGCTAGCTTGAGTCAAGCTGAGATGGACCAGTTTACACCACTGCAACTTTTCCTGCAACCATTTCTTCTCATCATGATTCTTTGGTGCAAACTGGACTTAAAAGAGAGAGAGACAACAAACAAAATGAAATGCGAGCTGGAGCAAAAACAGAGAAGGGAGGGTGCAGTGGACTTGCTTCCTTAGGAGTCTCGTGCTACAGCTAGCTTGATAAAATTACATTAAACGGAAATATGTTGCCAGATTCTTAAGACTGAGAGACAAGCACAAAAAAAAGAAAAAGTCAAAAGAGATTCTGACACAGCGAGTTGATGCTATTGCATTAGCACATAAGTTTTAGTTGGATATAATGGCACAATATGGCAGAAATTGAACATTATTCATAATGTTGTTTTCATCAGTGTATGTTGCACTGTTGCCAGTATTGCACATCCATGTTTGTACAGCAGCCCACAGTGGACAAACCAAACGTGGCCCTGAGTAAGGCTGTATTCAGACCAAATCAGGTGATCCTGCAAAAATGCAGGTTTTCTCATTTATTTGAAGGCCCTTTCGTTTTGGCTGTGGCAGTCTGAAAAAAGTTGAAACCAGCTCAACTTCAAACGCAGCCCTACGTCACGCTGCAGCAGCCAGTCACGTAAATGGGCTGTCTTCTAGCGACCGACTGCCACCCTTGGATTGGTGGAGGAATAGAGTACACAGCTTCACGTCAAACAGTGTGTGCTATTATGTTAAGCTGGGCTACACTGTACGATTTTATAAATGTTGTTGTTTATGTCCAACTCACATTGTACGAGTAAATCGGCCACGAAGTGAAGCCGAGGCTCATGATTCATGTGCTCACACTGTACGGTCTGATCGTCAGCCATGACCTGAGTGCTCACACCCCCACGGACAATCCTTTCTATTGACAATTGTCAGTAAAGACTTGTTCACTTTGATAACTAGCAAAAATACTCTCAAAGCAGAAGCATGCTGCCTTGATCATTTGTGCTATCCTGTGTTGTGCCGAACCTCTAAGAAAGAGAGGCGCCAGTGCATATGGACAGGCAGACGGCTTGGAATACGTGGACAGTTACGTTATGGCTTGTCTATTTTGTAAAGAGAATTAGAGGTAAGTTAGCTACTTTTACTCTTTCAACTTGATAGCTAACGTTAGCTATGTCCTGATTACTGTACAGCTCCTTTATTATTCTTCCTTGTTGTGCAGTTGTGTCGCCATGGCGTTCAGACGCTCTGTTTGCCACTTGGCACAGGTGTAGTGAGGAAAAAGGCACTGACGTTGGTGAATGGAATCGTGGCTGTACTTTAACTTTAACTGTTAACTGGTCGGCCGACCAAAATTTCTGACATGCCAGAACTTCATCCAACTGTCAAAAGGAGAATGAGAAGAAGAATATTCAGAGAGTAGCAATCTACAACTTTACCCCTGGATGCCAAGAAATCATACACACTGTATAGACATTATGCATGCCAGAGCTATGAGACAATGTAAGTCCAAAGTGTTTTGTGTGTATGCATGCTAGTGTTTGCTTACTAGGCATATTGACTCACTAACAGGCAGAGCTGAGTCCTCTCAGCGTCCCCCCTGCAGGTATTTTCAAAGAGCAAAACCTTATCCAGAGTTGGAACAGCGTAAATAAAAAAAGAAGAACCTTTATCTGACACCAGTAGTCTTGTAGGCCTCAAATTTGATTGCATAATATGGCATCAAAATTAATGATTGCCCTTTAAGGAAGAACAGGGTGGAGCACTAAAATCGCATTTTTGCACAGTTCAACCTGACCTGGCATCCATTTTACTTATCTCCAGTAGGAGGCAGTATTGTGTTGTTAGACTCACCCTAGACAAAAGTGATTGGTGCACAAGCAACTTCTTCACATTGAGAGAATTGTTTGATTCAGTAATAATAACAAAAGGATCTGCACTGTATAAATATTTACTGCTGTATGAGAAGAATGGTTTTAATCAGAGAAAGACAGTTTCTAAAAGTCTACTGTCAAACACTGCACAATTCTGAAATGGAGAAACCTGCATGTGCTACAGGTTGCGAAGTGTATTTCAGATGTAGCAGGTCCACCCAAAGTGTCATCTTTAATGCCATAAAAGGCTGATTCATAATAATTTACGGGCACACAGAGTGGGCGAGGTGTGACGAGGGAGTGAGCCAGAATGCACAACACAAGTACTGAGGGACAGTGTGACAACCAGATACAAAAGCCTGTTTACAATGTCACGCATTTGAAAGTCAACAAAGTTACAAAAAAGTCCGTTGTCTTTGCTTTTTAGTCAACCTGCACTGGTTTGAAGCAGGAGAAATGCACAATGTGGAGCTGAGATTTTTGCAGGTGTGTGTGACGGCGGTGCTGTTCCTAAAAGCCCCTCCCTGAGCCCGGAGACAAAGACTGCTATGAAACTTTTGCAGAGGTTGCTTGAGTCTGTGCGCTTGATTTATGAATGACCTGACCGAACATTTGCAGAACTTGAAACAGTTTTGGTTGTTGTCAACTTATCTTTTGACAACCTCATTTTCAAAGTGAAAAGACAAACAAAAAACAAACAAACAACCCAAAATATATATGGCTACTCCAGTAGAGCAGTTCACAGCTGAGGTGAAGTCGATGTGTTATGTAATAGGTGAAGCAGCCTGCGGATGCCTGTTTTTTCTATACATTGTGCTTACTGAGTATCAGCAGTGTTTTGGAATAGTGAACTATGTGTTCATTCATATTTACATAGTGATAGTTAAACTGCTTTTGACATTTTTAGAAGTTAACAACTGAAGCTAGAAACATTTGGGGCCATAAAAGGAAAGGAATGTATTTTTTCATTTCTATTCGCAAACGCTTCTCTACAGTTATTGAGTCCCCTCGGACCAACCCTGCCTTCTTTTTCTTCCACTTGACGGCTGTGAGGGCATGTCCAGACAATGCATTAATGCATTCATCACACAGTCACCACCAGGCACTTGACCTTTTTATAATGCATGTGAAAAAGGTTGGGTGTTGTTCAGTGTTCACAATGCAACAACTTCATAAACCTCCCAAATCTCAGCCTACTATGTCATTGTAGACAAGTCATTAGCACTGATCACTGATAATAATTCGTGTTCAGAGAAGTTGTGAGATGATACTTTAGAGATTACCTGACTAAGTAATTCTGCAGGCTGATGTGTCACACTAGTGGATGTGGCATACAAAACCAGTTCCATGCACTTTACTATGAGTAGCAAGCTATAATTATTATTAGTAGTAGAAGTAATAGCAGTAGTAGTATTAATAAAAGTATTATTTATATAATTGATATTTGCATATATGTGCATATAAGTGCTTTTTGATATTACACCTGATTGTGAACTTGAATCAGAAGAAAATCATCACTGAGATGATTTTATACCACGGTCTAGATAAATACTCAATTCTGTTTGGCAGCAAGGCGTCAGTTAAAGCCTGATGTAGGACACCTACTGAGTGCTTCCAGTCAAACTGTCTGTTCACCATTCTAAAGTAATGCGCTGGCTCAACCTGTATCTGTATATGCAATGTATATGTTACAAACTTCATGTAACAGCACTGTTAGCAGGCTACAAGGATGGCAAGGTGGTTCAGTGGTTGGCACTGTCACCTCATAGCAAGAAGATCTTGTGGTAATACTGCACCATGGAGTTTGCATGTTCTCCCTGTGTTCGTGTGGGTTTCCCCCAACCATCAAAACATATGGAGATGGTTCCTTGGTGCTGTGCTGTGGCTGCCCACTGCACCTCATGGATGGGTTAAATGCAGAGACCACACTGTATATGTGACATATTTACCTTTACAATATTGCAAATTAGCATTTGTGTCGTCTAACCTCCATTGACATTGGCATTAGCTGGCTGCGGATGCTTGGACATTGAAAAAAAAAGAAAGTCTAAGGACAAAGACATGGTTAGATAGCTTGCTTGTCTTGTTGTTAAACATATTATATATACTGTTTGTCAAATGTATGCAATGTTATTGATTGTAAATCTTGCCAGCTGACTGGACTATGTCATGTCTTCCGTTGTTATATCCTGTCTCCGGTCTGTTCCATGTACTGGTGCAGTGAACATCATTTCAGTTACAACAGAGCTCAATGGGATAGCAATGACTTATCCAGGTCTTAGTCAAACCCTCAGGCTTTATTAGTGAAACAGATTTATGGTTTATGAAAAATGTAAGATTTTAACTGCAATAAGCATGAAAATATAGATGAAATGTCTAAATTTTTACATCTTTGGAAAGTGGCCATAGTATAAGCGAGACAGTGCCCCTCAAGGTGTCCATCAGTAAGAATTAATGGAGTGCACCTAGTCCATTAATTCCTGATAATGGACACCTTGTTGGGCATTATTTGTTACTGATAGTTTTTTTATAAGCATTTTCGGACTGCAGGAACCGTGTTCTCTTAAAGTTCTTAGAACTACATTTTGAGAAAATTTTTTATCTCCCACCCCAGAGTAGGTCCTTTTGCAGCCCATGAGGAACTATAGTGACGTAAGTGTGCACTGATTTTTAAAAACCCACCAGCTGTATTGACAAGATGACACAAAATATGAACCAGAGCTCTCAACCAAGATTGTCAGTGTTTTGTTGTTGTATCTTTGCTGAGATTTAATGGCATTCAGCGTGAGATTTATGGTACATTATTGCCGCATACTGGATAAAAGTGTGGAGCGGTAATGCAGTAGCTTTCATCTGCTGTTGCTGTTGTTGTGAGTCCTGCAAAAGTTACGTTTTATGTCACAAAGAAGTGACATATACAAACGAGCAGTTTATGAAGCTTACATAGGGGGTTTGTATTAGCAGTGCAAATGCAAACAGGAAAAAAGCCCCCGAAGGTGTTTGGTTCCCCAGGAACACCACAGTGGACAGTTTTCTGAAAAAGTTCCTAGAACTGTTTGGTCCTAAAACACCTAATGTGACTTAAATTTCTAGCTAAAGATTTTCTGTTGTTCAGCTTTGTCTAGTGAGATGTACTGAGATTGCAAAGCTTTGCTTTTAATACAACCCTCCTACTGAGAGTCAATAATGTTATTCTTGCATGTCTATACATTTTGTTCTTCATAAAGTATTTCAGAGCCGTCTGCCAACCCTGGGGACTCCATGTACAAGAAGTTGTTACTGAACTGTTTAACTGGATGTACCAGTTGGCTTCCTGGGTAGAGTGAGAGTTATAAGCAGTTGATGTTAGACTCTGTTACCCTCATTGTGGTTAAGGGTGCAGGCCCTCATATGGCCTAATATCTACCCTTAAAAAAACAAAAGAACGAAACAGTGTCTCAGGTTGCACAGGAAAACATGACCTTTATGTTCCAGAATGAACTTTCATTCTCATATTATATTAAAACCTTTCTGTCTGTTTTTTAAAGTGCATGCATTTCCCACACATTTTCATCCACAGAAACTAGGAAAGCAGCCAAGAAGCTGCAAGTGTTTCCGAAAACAAACAGCAAAAGAAAGCATTGCTATGACAGCAAATGACAGGTGTTCCTTGATGCATCAGCTGATTGTTACAATCACTCAACAACTCTTTAACTTCTACTAACTCATAGTACCATGATTTCTTGTAACTTTTTGTTCTGTTTGCCCTGCAGCAGTAGTGTTAAAACTAGTGATGCAGTAATAGTCATACAATGTGAAAACACTCACATCCAAACTCCAAACTTGAAAATGTGGGAAAAAAGTGCTTTAATTTTTAAAAGTACAGGTTCTTTTTTCCTGCATTATATTTTTCAGTTTTTGATATTTTTTGTGGCAAAGCAAATACAGAGGTACAATTTTTTTTAAAAAAAAGCAGCTCTTGATGTATAACCTAATGTCCTGGATATATAATGGAGGAGGAGAGCAGTCAGGAGTTTAAAAACTGTTTTTTGTCCCAGGGCACTCTAACAGGTTAATCCCGCCAGGCCGCTGGCTGTTTTAACCTGGTTAAAACAATGCATCATTATTTGTGGATAAGCTTTTGTTTTAAGTGTAAAATCCTCACCGGCATTGTAACTACAACTGTGAGATACTACTGGTATATCACTCTCTGAGATGAGAAGTAAAAAGTTGCTTCAAATGTATGATGCAAAAATCAGTTTTAAGATAAACTTTATCTTAAGCTTAAATCATCAACAATGATCTGTACATGAGAAGCTAGAATACTTGATGATGTGTGTTACATAATAATAATACTCTCTTGGGGGTATTTTGCCTCCCCTGTCCCCAGCCCCCTATAAGCTTAAATCTGAAAAAGTTGGTGTAGAAACACAATGAAAAACTGCCAATGAGAAGCTTTAAGAGAACTACAGGGCTTCTCGTGTGTGTGTGTAGGCGGGCACAGGGCTGTAACCATCCCAGAGCTTTCATTGTTTTTTTTAATCAGCCTCACCCAACACAGTTATTACAGCTCCTGCTTTTTTTTCTGAGTGGTGCCTGTAGGCAAGACTTGTTTTTATCACTGCCAACAGAAAGCAGGTTCAGGCAAGGCGTCAGCATAACTCACATAGTATGAAACAAGTCAGATTTGACTCTTACTGAGAAACAAGGAGAGTGGTTTATAAAGGAGTTACAGTGGGTATATTTCTTGTTTCTGCCTGTCTTCATGCAGAGGCTGATGGTACTGGAAGGAGTGGTGAAAAAAACAAAACAAAAAAAACCCCAAAGATGATCAAAGACACACAAAAAAAGTAGTCAATGAAAAGCTCAGCTCAACTGCTATCAGTGAGAGTGGAATGTGTAAATCCAACTGGAGCCAACGTCAACAAATTTTATTGTGCTGCTTTTCTAATCCAAGTCGCGGAATATAATGCAGACTTGTCTAAGCGTGCAGTGTTGGTGCATGTTAGTGGGTGTGTGAGCGGGTGTGAGAGGGTGTGGAAGCATAAATCATACACTATAGTAACTGATTTCAAACTTCTATGAATTTGAAGCACAGCACCTCAAACAGGTTGTGTGAAAACAAAAGCTGGAAGGCATTTTACTTCAAGCTAAAAGCACCTCAGCTTCGCCATCACAACCTCAGGTACACTTTCAGGTGCCAAAAAGTCACTCAATTTGTAGTGCTAAATATTTGCCACAACTATTGACTTTTAACTGATGCAACTTCATTTTAATATAGCTAAAGGTGTTCAGCAGCAACAAACCTTAAACCTCAGGCAAGTGGAAAACATGCATCTGTGATTTAAAAAAAAAAAAAAAAGACTAGATATGCAATGAGATGATTTGAATGATCATGTCTCGTTTGGCATCCAGTTGAGTGTAAAACCTGTTATGTATGGATTAGAGTAACATAAACTCACTCAAAGATACAACTGTTGCAATTGACCCCTTGCTAAGCTCCGCCCTCTAACCCATATGGGCCAATCATAACGCAGCATCTGTGAGCTCTAAACAAGGTCAAAGATCTACAAGGCTGTGCTCCACAGGAACTCATTCAATCTTTTCAGATTTTCATCTTTTTCTGGCTGGTTCTGTGGATTTCAAGCTTGTCATGATTAAATGTTCTGTCCAGATCACTTTTAAAAGTGATGCTCGTTATTAATCGAGGTTTGAAGGAGATTTACATTCTTTACCTTTCTTAAATAAAATCCTGAAAAGTGTAATGCTGTACTCTGGGCAAAACTACTGGGGCATCCTCATTATCCATTGGACCCCTCACAGTTTAACAAGCACAGCTAATGTTACATCTGCTTCAGTAAACCTTCAATAAACATTAGGGACAAACATTTCATCTGATTTTTTCTTTCTTTATCTTTTGACAAATGTGCCACTGTTTTTGTGACAGACAAAAACACATCCAAGAAGCTCTGATTTCTGTCCTACTGAAAAGAAAGCAAACTATCTAAACAAAACTCATTATAGGAGTCAGTGAGCAAAGATTCTTCTGGGATGGAAATAATACAGCTGTGATGGCCAATACGCTGTAGTGACCAGGTGCCACTGGTAAGAAGCTTTTAATGCACCTGCACCTCCTCTCTGATGGGAGTCGAGAGCACTGGTTGAAAGCGATCAACCCAATTGTCTGCTGTTAACAAGAAAAGATGATCCTTCTCATCTTTGTTGCCTTGTGTACCAATTACTTTTTCTAGGCTTGTCTGTCAGAGGCGTTAAATCCCAGCTCTATGAAAAAAAAAAAAAAAAATCAGGGTCTTATGACTAACACCACACTTCAGCTGCCAAAAAAAAAGAGTGGCTCATGAGTTTCGTTGACTGTAAAGAATTACTGGTGTTGAGTTCCCATAAGAGGGATTGGAAAAAGAGGGAGGAGACCTGTTCTGCATCCTTTGTAAAATCAACAAGCAGACATTTAGACATGTGAAATACCAACAGTCCATTCTGTCGTTCAATTAATTATCATCAGTTGTTACAGCCACTGCAGTTCAAGAGTTTGCATCCTGCAAATGTATTGTGAACTTTCAGAGTCTATAATGAAACTGTGCACTACAACACACTTTTCATTTATCTAATGTAACCATGCCATATAGAAACTGTTACTTGGGTTCAAATATTTTATTCAACATAATAGTTACTGTTTGTTCTGGCATTTGAAAGATAAGCGTCAGTAACTGACAAGCTTCACAAAAGGGCCAATCACTTAGGTGAAATGACTCCAGTGGCATGTGTGTAATTGCACACTGCCTGTTGTTTAATCTTGCTGACCTTTTGAAATGTAGCAGAGGCAGAAAGACTGGAGCAAGTCCTGATTGGAGAAGAAAGAGAGTGAGCACAAAACCAATCTGTGCATTTCATCTTCTGTTATGATTAGACTTGCGGTTTTACCTCGGGGTGGTTGACATTCTTTTCACACAGAGCTGGTCCATTACTCGCCCCAGGGAACCATGCCTTATCCTAGCGGTGGATCTTAGGAATGACCGTAAATCTGACCATAAATCTGTCCAACATCAGCACGTAAAGGCATGCGAAATGTTGAATTTGAAAGCAAAATGTGAAAACTCATAAAAGATTGTGACATACATATAATAGCTATATTTCCATAAACTGTGAAGCAAATTTTAGCTTGTGAAACTTTTGAAATCTTACAAAAAGGAAAAAATGAATAAAAAGCGTTTGCATCAACCGGTTTGGAGCGAAAAAACTAGGCTGCATAGCATAGTTTGATCAGAAGGTGGCACTATAGGCACTATTGCACATCGGTAATAAATAGTAGAAGAAGTAGAGATTGCTGAACAGAAACAAAACATGTTGGCATCCCGTTGCTGTTAAACCATTTCAAATTGCTGTTAAGTTCTTCAGATGAGAGCCAGAAACACTTCGGTCTCCTCACCGCTCCACACGTACTTGTTGTTGTTACAAGCCATGCTTTCACATTAGGGAAATATCCGGGAAGATGGTGGAAACAGCTTCTTCTTTGACTGCTAGTTCTTTTGGTGAGTGGTAACAGCGGAGACAGATAGAAAGGCGAGATGTCTCATTAACCATTCATTTCCTTTTTCAGTGTCACATAGTTTTTTGCCACAGCCCCGCCCCTTTAGGAGAACAGAAGGAGTCTTGAGTCCCTTCATTCTTATGGGAAAAATGAACGTAATCACAGATTATGACCAATTCTTTCGCCCCATCGTCAACAAGATGCATGTTGGACCCATTTTTCACAGGACACATTTCTGAACATTCTGAGACAAAAATGGCATTTTTCCAGACACACAAACCAGGTGAAGAGTGACTTCGGTCAAGACCTGTCTCTGTCTTAGCAACTCATTCTTGCAAGATTTGGGAACCGGTGCTTCCCGCCTTGCTTCACAACGGACATTTAAATGGTCTTGTATGTGAAACCATGAATTAAAAGTTAAAAATTGCTTTAAACAATTATCATGCAACATAAAATCCATCTGCTTTAATCCATTCACACAATGTTATAACATTTCCAGACAAGGCGTGGGGACAGTGGTTCCTAATTGTCTCCATGGGAGACGCGACTCCACCCACTTTAATAGGAGACAGGTATATACTATTTCACACCATTGGCACAGCCAATAGTGGGGAATCCTGTGCTAATAATTGCCTTTTTTTGGTAACAGCTGAAAAGTATTTGCTACATCACATTTTATTTGGCACAGCTGTCTCCGTCTCTCATTTTGCATGTTAACTGTTTTGTCAGAGGCAAAAAACCTCCTCAAGCAGGCTTAACAAATTTTTTGCAAAACTGAGGCCTTTTCTTCAAATTTGCTATTTCCATTTACCATTTCTAATGCAAGATTTCAAAATGCTCAGAACAATAGGTTAATAGAGGCATGACTAATGTGTATGGTGGAATGGGACAAATTAATGTTGGTTTAAGACAAGTTGCTTAACACATTTTTTGCTGCACAGTTAATATGTTCTATTATTACTCTTCAGGGTCAGATTTATTAAAGGTTGTCTTTTAATTCTTTGAGTAACATCAGCCATGTCATTGCACAGTTTGGGTCCTCAGTGATAATATCTAATTTTGCGGTAAAATGGCTTTTGTTGAGGTACAAATGCAGAGATCCATCCATCCATCCAACCATCCAACCATTATCTGTAACTGCTTAACCTTTGCAAGGTTACACCCTGGACAGGTTGCCAGTTCTTCAAAGGGATCTCTAGAGACAAACTAGCAACCACTCTCATACCAAAACCTATGGACAATTTAAAGTTGCCAGTTAACCTAACCTGCATGATATTTGACCGTTTGTAGGAAATCAGAGCACCCAGAGGTGCTCACCACTGCATCATCGTGCACCACTTTACCAAGATTTAAGAACAAAACAAAGACAAGAAAAAACTAGATAACTTGTAGAACATACTAGCTGCAAAGTCTGTTCTACAACATGAAATATGGTAAAAGGTTGGTGAGTATTCCCATTAAAAGGCCACTATGACTTTAATGACGTGGTGACCCATCATCACGCCTTGAAGCGGGAATCAGGCTGCGTCATCACAAATATGCTAAACTCTTTGACAGGTGACACCATTCACTAGCTATGACAAAACGGTAATTAGAGGTGCTAATCCTAC
Source organism: Acanthurus reversus (assembly GCA_029823135.1). NCBI lineage: Eukaryota > Metazoa > Chordata > Actinopteri > Acanthuriformes > Acanthuridae > Acanthurus > Acanthurus reversus. The sequence goes on along the minus strand of JAPXVT010227288.1, from coordinate 3,756 downwards.
TTTCACTCGAGTGCAAACTTGTTGACTGATTCACCTGTATATCTACTGTATCTGCTAAAGCTAAAGTAGAATTGTCTTAAAACTTTTCTAGACAGAGTTTGTTTTATTCCCTTTTCTGACAATTCAAGTGTGCAGCAGGTTATGAGAATGAAAATTAGGCTGTGAAAAAAAAAATGTCACATTTGAACATGTGGTTGTACAGAGAAGCCATTATTTACTCAAGAAGAACCTTTGAACTGTCGTCCCCTCCAACATTAGGGGTGTGATGATACATCCATTGTATCGATGCATCGATTTACATTTCTATGATCAAACTACATCAATAGGTAAATGAAAAGTTGCCCTTCTATTGTGACTTGTATCTATTTCTAATCGTTTGTCAAAACAGAATTCAATTGTATCTATACTAAGAATTAGTGCCTTGTATTTAGCACGTCAAAAGTTATGTGGATGAATTTTTAGCACTTATAACGGTAAAAACTTTTAAACAGCACTCCTCTTCATTCTCTGACATTCTGGGGATGTTATGCATCAGCAGCGTCACTTAAGGTAATGGAGTATCATGGTGAGGAAGCATCAGGAGAATGAGAGATTTTCAGTCAGCATTTGTGGTCCACGCAGAAAAGGCCTTGCACTGAATGTTTGTGTAGTTCAGTGTATCAGGCTTTTCCAGTGTCGTCCCCTTCTACCACTGCATCAAAAAATATTCTGTCACTCTAATTTTGGCAAAAAACAAAAAAACAAACCAAAATGTTATTTATATCAATTTCTCAATGAATCTCATCAAATTGTATTGTTCTCGCATCGTATCGCCAACCATATTACCATGCATATCGTAATATGCATCATATCGCTGTTAAAACGTACCCCTATCCAACATGATGGAAAATCTTTGCACATCTTGTTTAAGAGACATCTGTTAAGGTGTGTTCAGGCCGAAAGCGATGAACGTGATGTAATCCCAAGAAACGCCAATGTCATGTCGATTGATCATAATTGAATCATACTTTTGATCATTGATTCATTGCTGAAATCGCATCATTCACATGACGTACACAGTCTGCTTATGTGAGTTCGTCACCTGAAGTGACATCGCATGTAATCATGTCCTTACACTGACTTTGTATGTAATCTTGTGGCGTTCGTTTGTAAGATGACAGTTTATGATGATGTTTTGGGTTTTGTTGTTTTTTGTATGTTGAACTACAAAGTCGTCTTGCTTAACACTGCCTCGTAAAAGTCAATAAAAGTATTTATTATATGTTGCAAGCAACAACAAATAAACTAATGTTAAATGCAAAACAGATGTAATCTTGGTTTGTATTTTGCTGCTCAAATTGTATCATTTGGCTTGCATGGCCTTACATATATGTTTTTTTTGTTAGTTTGTTTGTTTGTTTTGTACTCAGGGGTAGTGCAGTAGAGGAAATGCCTCCAGGTGTACCCTGAATCATTCTCACCCTGAGTGTCCCGATAAAGTCAGTGTTAACTAATTTTATGCAACTGCAAATCATACACAACTCACACAAAGGTGCACTTGTTTTCCTTCTCAACATCAAACAATTTCAGGTTGCCAGATTTCACGCGTCTTGTAACCAAATCAAATATTTCCTGGCCCCCTTCCACCACATTCATTCAAACGGCACTGCAGAACCACAGCACTCAGGTTTCAGCACTGTTAAGAGCGTCTGTGCATCACGCCAAATATCTTTAGTGATTGACACGGTGACAGACAGGATTTGAAACAATAAACAAGTGCGACGCCAGGCAACCAGGCAGATATCACACGGAAATTGCCAAGCACTTATGTTGACATATGACAATGATACCTCAGTGTGTGAGGCAGTGATTGCAGAATCAACTCACTGGGTCACAGCCCCAGAACAGTTGGCTCTGTTGGGGAGCAGTTTGATTACAGCTGCCAATAATGAAATAAGGTAAAACACCCCAGCTGAACTGCTCTAAAAGCGAGCAGAAGATGAGTCTCTCTTTAACTCAGGCCCAAGCTTTACACCACTCTCACACAAAAGCAACATCTTGAATAGTTTTTAATTAATATTCATCTTCATTGCTTGTGTGTTTATTTAGATCACCCACTGTCAGGTCATATGCAGTACTATTTATGAAATGGAACATACTTATCAGAATGCCTGAGGTGATTATAGTTATAAGTCTGAAATTTTTGGTGTGGTCTAACAAGTTTGCACATCTGTGTTACCTTTAAAGATAGTTTTAAGACTGTTTTACATCTATAAATCTGTTGTTTCTGCATGTGTTGCTGACCTTTTCATTTTAATCCCATTCCAATCTAATACGTTTCTCTCAGTTGTTCATTCATGTTGATTGTGACTGCTGTGGCTGACATGACCAGACGGACTGGCCTCAGTTGCAGGTGGCGCTGGGGTTCAGGTCATTAGACTCATTCACTCAGCATCGACAGAATACAGGGAAGAGACAGAAGTAGTGCTTGCAGATTTGGTTACTTGAAAGTTAAAGCCTTTTTTTTCTTACATGATTTCTGACATGATTTTGACTACCTGGGTGTATTCAGGACACAGATATTCTTGCCAAGGTGTGGTTCCTTTTTCCCAGATCTCATTAACAGTCACGTCTGCTTGTCTCATGTATTAATCATGCACATGCACACACACACACACACACACACACACACACACATACAGACACACAAAGTGACCATCCCAGACACAATGGATACAATTCAAATAAAATAACCCACATTCAAAATTTGTATTTTGTGTGCAAATGCTCTAATACTATAGATACATGCGCACGGTGCACAGCACATCTGCCTGTTTTTGTTTGTCAGTGAAGACAGCAAAGAAATATGCGAGTCTCTTGTTCTGCTTCAAGTTCAGCTTTGCCTCCACTATGCCAGTTTGCCCTTCAGCTATTGTAGTGCTGGGCGTGCTCGCCAAAGATTAAAGCTGTGGAAAGGTGTAGCCCTATGTTTGGCACATTTTCAGGATACTGACAGAAATGCTTCGAATGTCACATTCATGTGGAAGAAGCAGAAAGGTCATACTTGCAGTATTACTGCCTGTGACTTTATATACTGCAGTCTCTTAAGTAGCAGGGGGTAAAATGTTTTATTATTCTCTCTCTCTCTGCATTCTGTCTGCTGGTTATGAAATAAAACAATGACTAGAAGTTTAAGTGATAACTTTTTCATTTCTTTTAGTGTTTCTGCGCAATAGAAACCGGTGCTACAAGGTGCTCATTTTTCTGTGCCTCGGACATGAAAGCCTCGTTATCATGGTGGTATCTGATGCAAACCAGCTATTTTTCAAGAGACTGTGTACAAAATAAACTACTGGCCCATGGACTACTAGCAATGTTTTGTTTTGGGTTTTTTTTTTTCATGTGTAGTTGGGCTAAGGAATAGCTCGCTCAAAATGCTTGATTATGTGGTTGTTTTACCCTTTAGTCTGACTGTGGGCCAGTATTGATTGCAAAATCTGCACCTCTTTGGCTAATTAGATTAGAATAGATTAGATTATGCTTTATTTATCCCACAGCGGGGAAATTCACATGTTACAGCAGCAGGAATAAAATAACAATATACAATAGAATAGACCTATGACTTAAAAATAACAATATACAATAAAATTATACAATAAAATAAACCTAAGTACAAACTTTTTTTTAACTTAATGTTAATTTCATAATAATCCTCCACACTCCATAAAGTTAAACAGCAGAAGATTGGTGACAGTGTGCAACACTGTACCATTTTTG
>JAPXVT010225979.1:0-10683 GCA_029823135.1 Acanthurus reversus | reverse complement strand
TTCGGGCTGTGTGTGTGCCTGTTGGTATTTAGACCTGCGTGTGTGTACAATGAATTACAGACAGAGTGTTAATTGTAATCTCTCTGAGGGGATGATAGACACATGTCTTCTTCTTCTGTTGCAGGTTTAAATGATTTGTCAACACAGTAATCCCTTTTACATGCAATTTAAGCTCTAACTAACTAATCATACATACCAAAATGAATTTAGGGACATATTACAAAAAACTAATTTTGTCAGTGCTTGGGCACATAGGACATTATGGTGCCTGTAGTGCCTACAGACCCACAAAATGGAGAATAACATAATCCAGTCACTGTCTGTGGGCTGCCTTAGTCAGACAACATAATTCTGCATACTATTCAGATTTTGGTCGCCTTCAGATAAAAAATAAAATACATAAAAACAGAAAGAACGCAGGCTTGTAATTGCAATACTTTAGCCCGTTGCTGAAATCCCGACGAACATTGAACGCAACACCAAAAAACATTTCAGAAATATTTGTTAAAAATCGCACCTTAATCAGCGTGAAATTGGCATTATACAAATACATTGTAATTGATATATCGGTTGCATCAAATATTAAAAATGGCTATAAAGCTATCTTTTTAGAACCCTAATTACAACCCTTTCTGATAACCCGGGAAAACTACTACGAAACAGACTGATTGCCGTGGATCTAAAAATATATCCTAAATAAAACAATATGTCTATTTTCTCTTCACGTAAGACATCTCCTTATAGTGTCATTTCTAATTCGGCTGTACAATATATTTGATCCACTCAGTAGATATATGTTTTTATAACCCTAATAACGACACGTCTTTGCATACCGGAAATACTACAAATATGGTGTCTTTTCATATCAAGCAGAACGAGGAGTGTAGTGGGAATTGTAGTTTTAAATTATATTATTTATTTTCCTTGAATTGAATTTAAGGTCGTAAACATTAATTTGAGAGTGCAGTAGAGGGTTATATAGGTTGGGAAACACATATATGCAGTCAAAAGTTGAATATGTAGTTGTTAAACAACAGAAAATTAATTTTAACCCTTTCTGACAGCGCCCCCATCTGGTGATTCTGCCCATATAGGCATATCTACATACCTGACTTCTAGACCTCTTTAAAACAATTGGTTCCATGTATGTAGCCCCTTCTGTTGTGGAATGACAAGCATTCAAAAATTCACTTCGGTCAAGGTTCAAAGGTCAACAGTTCAGAGCAGGAGCTACTTACAGTCTTCAGACATGCATGAGGTTTCTCTCCAGACCGAGACCTTTCCAACGGTGTATTTGGTTTTGTCCTACGACAAAGTTTTAATTTTGCCATTTCATCCACTCTGTCTCAGCCCAGGCTTACTTTCCACTGAACCCTTTGAAGCCCAGCCATTACAATACTACCAATACTATTAATATTAATATTAGTATATTAATATTACTATTAGCATTTCTAATCAAGTAGTACACCTACATATGTATCATAAACCAGCAAAATATGCACTAATTAGAGGCATTTGCAGCATGACATCTACCCATGTGCACCTATATCAGTCTAAAAAAAGGAACAATAGGGATGTTTGAGAGGTAATTCCTAGGATTTCACTGGCATATTAAGTACACACAGTGTACAATGGCTATACGATGTTTTATTATTGTAATTTTCATATGTATGACTCATAACAAAGCAAAATATGGACTATTCAAGGCTTTTGTTATGTGCAATGAACCTGTGCGCACCTGTGTCAGTCTAAAAAAGAGAGCCGATAAGGTGCTTGAAAGGTAATTTCCAAGGATTTCACTGGCATATTAATTATACACAGCCCATAGTGACTATAAGATGTTTTATTATTCTGGTTTACATATGTGCGAATCATAACCAAGTAAAATATGGACTATTAAAGGCTTTTGTTACATACAATGAACCTGTGCACACCTGTATCAGTCTAAAAAGAGTGTTGTTAAGATGTACAAGGTACTTTGAGGATGTTACTGGTAAATGAAGTACACACAGCATACAATGTGATAAAAAAAAATTATTATAGCAATTCACATGTGTATCACATCTAAAGATGAGAAGTTTGATTCATGTTTGGTCCCTCATTTTACAGGATATCAAGTTACCCATATTTCAGTTGTGCATGTTTATATTCCCTAATCAATACAGTATGTGTGCTAAAAGTAGGAATAGTATACGGATCTATACACCTGCATGAATACATAATATGAATACACACAATAAATAATAATATTACAGTGGACTTTATTTTGTATTTGACCTTTCAAAATTTACAAGTAAAGTGTTTCACAGTAGAAATGTATTAAAACCTGCATAAAACAAAATGACAATAAATAAAATGACAATGAAACAATGCATAAATAAAGAAGGTTAAGTAACATGTACAAGCCTGTACAAGCAGGCTGTAGTTCTTGCAGTTCAAAGGTTTAAAGTTTTAAGAACTGAAGGTATTGTGGTAGGGGCTTCAGATTTCATCATCGGAGAAGTCAGAGTCACTGTCAGAATAATTATCTGAAACACTCTGTAAGAAGTTGGTCTCTGCTCCAGTCAAAACTTGCAGGTACTTGTGTCTCACATTAGCCATCATTCCCCTGTTGTCCTGCTGCTTTTTTCTGATGATGCTCTGCAGACCTTTTAAACCACTTTCACTTAGGCCCCATGGTGAACCTTCAGTGTATGGCATAATAGGATAAAACCAGTATTAGTAACTTTATCATCATGAAACTGATATGCACATTCATGCAATGTAAAATTTTAAGCACATACCTTGCAATGTCACACTAGTAACCAAGCAGGAGAGCTCTTTCAGGGAATCACGGCGAGCTGAAAGGGACTTCCAATGGTGCTTCATCTCTGTGACGAGAATCTTCTTCTCCTCCTGAAGTCTCCTTACTGACATGACAATGTCCAATGCTCTTCTCTTTGTTCTGAGATCTACAGAGTCTGGAAAGCATTTATGACAAAAGAACAATTCATATGTAGGAAAGATCAACATTCAAAGAATCTATGAAGTCTTGTGGAGTTGCAGATTGATTTCAGGCACTTCAGATGTGCCACCTTTGCAGGAAGTATTCAACAGACTGCTGTACCTACCACTGTGTGGTAGCTGCCATGGCCATGCTGTTTCTCCAGACAGAATGCTTTCCAAGCACAGACTCTCTGTGCTCGGAAACATTCTGTTGTATTTTTCAACAAAAGAGGTCAGGATCCCTCTCTCCTCCCTAATCTTGCGGCGGACTCTGGCTCGACTTTTGTTGCTGTCTGTGTCTTTATAAAGACGCTGTGAGCGTCTCTTGATGCTTGCCACCAGGACCTCAATTCTGTTGGCCAAGGCAGCAGACTCATTTGTGTTGGTAGTTGTTGCTGTGGAGAGGAAACATGTATGTTGCATTTAGTAATCTATAACAATAGTGCAATATGTTCTAATTTTTATACTATTCTGAATTACCACTATGATAAGGCAGTGGACTGAAAATGTTGTATGGCAAATTCTGCTCTTGAATGAATACCGACATAAAACATCTCTTCTCTCCATAGAATAAGTGGGAAACCATTTAGTAAATGACTCAAAATGAGATATCAAGGAACTCCAGTACAAAGTGTCAGAATATATCCTCAGAGCTTCTTGACAAACCAGGTCATACAGAATGTTACCAGCAGGTGTTATCATTAATTCTGAGACTGAAAATGTAAATTTATTGATAATGACTACATAAAAGTCTGCCACTAAGTCTGTGCTGGAAAATTAAAAAACAAACAAACAAACAAACAAAAAAAGAGTCATAATTCCTTACCTTCTGCCCACTCCTTCACATCACTGACCCAGTCTTCCAACTGGCTGTCAGTCACGGCCAACTCTGCCTTCAGGGCCTCCAGGTTCCACAACTGGTTTTCCAGAGCTTTTGTGGTCTACAGATGAAAATGATGATGAAAAAATAAATAAACATCGAAACCCAGAGCCTCAAGTACTGCTATCAAAGACTATTTACCACCCAAAAAAACCATGCTATTACTTTCAGATATCTGTGGTACAGTGAGGTGGCCAAGTTATTGATCTTTTGTTGATTCCAGCGCATGGACATGAGAGTCAGCATGTCTGTACGCCCTGCAACAGAAAACAGGATGTTATCACTATTCCACTTATTTCTTATACCTTCAGCGAGTTTACATAATTTTGCCATCTCACCTGCTTTTGACATATGTTTTGTGGTCACAGCTATACGAGAGAGGAAGGCATTGACCTGTTCCACCTCCTCCCCTAGTGTTAATCCGGCCCCCTCCTGATATGCGCCACTCAATTTCACCTGTTTAAAATACAATGAATACAAGGCATGTTATAACTTGTCAGTGTTGACGTGATGGTGGGGAGGTTTTCACATAAAGTGATTCTGTCACATGTAATGATTGCTTACTTCACATTTGAAGTCATGAGCTTTGGCATGAAACACTGAGAGGAAAGGCTTCATGTTGAGAAGAGGCTGGAGCTCTGGGCAGCTTTTTGCTACCCTTTGGAGGTAAGGCCAATATTTGCAGGTCACATCCATGCAAAAAAATGTAGTACTAATACTACTGGCCAGTTTTTGTTGTATGTACAGGGGATATGCGAATATTTCTCCCCTGTACATATTGAGGGCACAGAGGAGCACTCCGTGTTGACAGACTGCAAGCTCCAGTCCCTCTTCATCTAGCTTACTGGCCGATCTTTGGGAGGTCTCTCTGGCTGCTGACCATTCCCCTCCGCAAATACCTCTTCCGGAGACCTACAAAATAAAAACTGATTGATGAAAATGATCCACAGAGTTACCTTTCTAAACTGTTCAACTGGAGATTATTGTATTCCTGTATATGTAATTGTAGTCTGCAATATTACATGTTTGGTTGTGCTTTGTATGTAGTTGACAAATCTTGTGACGTCTTTGTCCTTTGCTACGAAGACACTGTCAAAAATGGCCTGTTCCTCAGATCTAAATACAGCAAAGGGACAGATTATGATATCTTATCCTATAAGGTTAATCAGTGCACATTAAGAGACTTGTGTTTTGGTATCTGTCCAAACACTATGACATTGTAAATATTTTATAGTACTTTGCTGCATTCCTAAAACGGTAACGCTTGCGATTTCCATCCACAGAAACTGCAAGCATATCCGGGCTGCATGCAGGACAGATGAAGGGCTCTTCTTTGCAGATGCTGTCCACCTCATATCGTACAGCCTCCCACTCAAAGAAACTGAGAAAGTCAGCTGAGATCTTCCTGGTCTATCACAAAAAATGACATTGACAGCTACTAACATTTAAAAGATAAATTTTATGGACACAGCTTTATAATTACAACTTAAATAGATGAAAACAGAAAGATAACCTTAATACTCACACGACCAAAGCGGACCGTTCACTGATCTAACATTCTTAAAAATGCTTGACAGGACAGACCAGGCGCAGCCATTTTCATTTCTTCAAATGAGAAGAAAACATCTGTGGCATAAATGGTGTGAAGTGAAGGGCAGCTGGCCAGTAGTCACTTTGCAGAATGTCATCAACTCCAGCAGTCCATGTGGCATTGCAGGCTTCACAAGCCAACTCAGGCATACTGAGCTCATAACGTCCTTGAAAAAAACAAACGAAAAACACACACTTCAATGTAAAGTTTCCCAACTTAGTTTTTTTTTTAATGGACTGCTGTATTACTCAATAGTCACGTTAAGATTTTATATACACAAACATGAAAGTTGTTGAGAAGGGATAAATATTATTTAAAAATATTATTAAAAAAGAAACTTTTTGTTTTTCTTCACATTCTCACCATTCATTGTGATCACAACCACAGCTTTTCCTGCTTTGAACCTCAGTGACACTGTTGAACAATCACAGATTTTGCCAGGAATCTCCACCGGTACAAGCCGCTCTAAAACAAACAACAAACAAACAAACCAACAAAGAAACAAAAAACAAAAAAATGTAAAGTAAGAATTAAATGTATCTTGAGGAAGCTAAAATTTTAAACATGATGTGCTCAATAAGTCCAACAAGGAAATATACTGTATTTTATACTCACAAACCAGAACTTACCACAGGGGCATAGGGCCTCATTTAGTACAAAAGTTGTTGGGGGCAATGGCTGGAAGAATCCTGCAGTACTGGCATCTCTGTTGTGGAGGGGGTGTCTGGTGTGCATGCTGACATCACATGCAGCACAGACGAAGGGGCGTGGTCGACAATCACGACATCGAATAACAGCTGAATTGCTCCAACACTGTTGGCAAATGTGGGTTTCCACATTTTCTTTTGCCACTGCGATGTTAACCAGACGTGGTCTCTCTGCCCTCCAGCTCTCTGAAAAGAGACTTTTTCGTGTGCTCCAGTCTGATGAAGCCAGAAGAGAAGCTGGTGCTTCCACGTCATCTTCTGTTGCATCACTAAGTGACTGCTGGAGATCTTGTAGAAACCCCTCTGATAAAATGGTACAAAAAAGTAAAAAGCAAAACACTGTAACTGCTGTGCTCAAAATTCTGGCAAATTTGTATTAAAATACAGACTTTTTTAACTCTGTCTCACACCCACCATATAGATACAAGTATAAAAATATCTAACATTACACTAATGGCTAATCAGGACCAAATAAAGTGCATACCGACAGACTGTGGAGCAAAGACCACCTCAGAGTTAGTGTCGGGAGCAGTGACTGGGGGATGAGTTGTCTGACGGTAACCAGCTGTACCACAATTGAAAAAGCAAAACAAACCAAAAACAATCGTTTATACCATTAAAATGTTCTACATTTCTCAACACCACAGGCACATGTTACCCTGGTTAACACAGTGAAGAAGCACAACTTCAGTGTCAAACATTTATCTACATGGTTGTGTGGAAGGGACAGCTGGACCCCCCCCCACATCATCAATGACAGTAAATGGAGATATTGACATTTCAAATATATCACAAACTAAAATGGTTCATGCACGGCCCAGGGCAGGAAGGCTCTGCAGCCAATGATTAAACCTGCCAAGTACTGGTGCCCATCTACAGTGCAACCTTGATACCAGGCCACAGAGCCAAAAGGATACTCAAAGACAACATCCAGCCACAGTCTGTTACCCCCTGCTGCCATCTGACCAAGATACATAAATATCTGTTACCATACCACCAGAATAAAGGCGGTGATACCTAAAGTCATCCTCCGTACTCCAATGTTTTATTTTTGTGACAGGATATTTTATTCATTTGTTTGAATGGTTTGTTTGCGTGTGTGTATGTTTGTGTAGTACAGCCAAATGTGAGTTTTCTTTCACAGTCTTTTTGTGTTGTATAATAACAACCCTCTAATAAACATTGCAAAAGACTTGCTATAGAGTTGTCCATGCTATCACATGTAAGTGCAAAACCCTAACTTTTGATAAGATGTCAAGACACTAATTACAGCTGACAGAGATTTAAAAAATATATGATCTTGTGTAGTATCAAATTTACAATGTTTAACATAATGTTACTGCTTGAAAATTAAAAAAATATATATAGAAAAGGATTTGAATTTGCAAATCAGTTCTAAATACTGGTTCTAGTTTGCTTCCCCTAGTACCGTACATATCAAGCTTTAGGTTAAAAAAATGATCAAGCTTTTGTTTCCCTTGATTTGATAGACACGAGTAACTAAAAAAAATCTAGATCTTAAAGATATCAAAAATGCAATAACAATACTGACCCTGAGTTGACTGATTTCTGATTGATCGTGGTCTTGCATGGATTAAGTTTCCATCAATGCTTCTCTTTTTCCACCTCACCATTGGCAAAGGTGCCACTGGTGCTGCTGCTTCCTCTTTCTGCAGCTCACCAAGCAGGCCATCAACCCTCTCGAGGTCATCAATGAGCTCTCTCTGGCCAGTCAGGTTATCTGCACTCTTAAGCAAATCCTGGAGCTCTGAATCACTCATAATGAAGAGCAGAAACACAGACACAGACACAAAGAAAGACTGGCAACAGATGGACAGATATAGCAAACACAAAGGTGGAGGTGGTGGTGGTGAGGGGGGGTACAACACAACAAGGACAGATGAACAAGACAGACGTGGCTCTTAAAAGTGCCTTTGGGTTTTTGTTTTTTTTTTGGAAAAGGAATATGGTTGGTTTTCAAGATGAGAAATTTGCAGAACCTGTTGAGAGAAGAGAACAGAATTGAGAAACTCAAAACCAAACAACCTACATTCAGCAGCAGCGCTTTTTATTTACAACATCACCAGTTAGCTACTGGTCAACTTTTGGGGGCTAATGTAACATACATCGCTGCATATACATTTTCCTGTGATGGTTCTCTCATAACCAAAGGATGAACATGAAATTTTATTTGAAGGGATTTGAAGGACTGTAGGATCCATCCAGCTGTCACGACGGAGTCTTCAGAAATGGTCACAATTAACAATATAGTCATTAAGTTTAATTTTGTAAACTGTCATTAACGTTGACCCACATTAAAAGTGACATCATGACACTCATGAGGACTTTTCGTTACATCTTTATGGCAACTGTTATGTAAGTTTTATGCACATCTGTTCAAGTAAAATCGCGCCAAAAAATCTGTTTGGCTCTGTACTAGCTAACGACAGTCATTAACGACAGTTAGCTAGATAAAGCCTACTTTGGGGAAAATACGACATAGTTAATACAATACTTACGGTTTAAGCTAGCTAGCCAAGCAAGAAGCTTTCAAATTAATACACATTGCAAAGGAAAAATGTTACAGAGGAAGTTCTCTTTAAGTTTCTCTCTCTGTGTCTCTTAAACAAACTGCTCGTTTGAGATAATTCATTTTTGTTATGCTCGTATTTTAGTCAACATTAAAATGTTTAGGAGCGTTTCATACAACTTACCTGGCTCTGGTGTGGGTAAATTAACGATGCTACTGTCCCGATGTCAACTACGAATCCCATGATGCATTGCGACTAAAACATCCAATCACCGAGCTTGAAAGCTGTTGACCAATCACTCACAGCGATCTGAAGCTGGCCCACATGGTGATGTTTTTAGACTTTAGTTCAATTATGAATAACGTTTGATCAGTTCACGTTCGCATTTCGTTTCATTGTGGAATAAATTGTGTAAAACGCTTTTCGGATTATAAATAGTGAGACGACGCGCGTCGTTTTGCTACTGGTAATCTGAGGATTATGGGTAGTGTAGTGCCTTCAGCTGTCCACCACTGACCGAAAAACTCCGTGTTTGTCAGAATCAAAGGGGGAAAACACGAATATTGATTATCAGAAAATTAAGCCATTAGTGTTATGATGTGTCTGTGTGGAAAAATGCTGCGGATGTCATTGTAAAGGAAAAAAAAATCCACATTAATGTAAAAGCTGACAGAAAGGACAGGTCGTCAGTTGTCCAATGGGACTATTGCTCACAGCGTCTGTCAGCGCCGCGGTCGGGTTAATACTGAAGTGAATGGACGGCCGGAGCACGCGCTCCGAGCGTCTGATATCGCCGCGAATGGGATTACATTGGAATCAATTGAAAGTCCCGTGCGTCTGAAAAAAACGCAGAGAGAGACCTTGTGCTTCAGTAATCAACGCCCAAGGGCCCTGACCAAGCGTCAGTTTTTGACGCACCGGGAGTGAGACTGTGTTGTTTGTGCAGAGTTTTGACTGGTACCAGGCCCGGAGTGGCTAATCAGGAGAACCGGGAGAACTCCCGGTGAGCCGGCCTGCTTGGTTTAGGGCCGCGAGGGCCGGTTTACAGTGACAAATAGATCATACATGTATTGACTATGGATTCTCTCTCTCTCTCTCTCTGGTCTGGCTGTGACTGGATAAAAATTTTAAAAATGGTTGCGTTATTGTAGGAAGGGCTTCTGGGTAATATAGTTTAACTTAATTTAAAGTGCCTACCGTTATTAGGGGTTATATCAATAGCTAATTTCAAGTTCACATCATTCCATCTTACAAATACGATAAAAATCTCTTATTCTTCTGTTTAACAATAATACTCAAACTTTTCAGCATCATTCCACACAAAAATAGGCCATTTCTAGATCCAATAGGCCTAGATGACATTATAGGTGACAAAAAAATCTATCTATCTATCTATCTAATCGGTACCAGCTAAGAGCAATTTTTTTTCAGTGAATTCATTTATTATGTTGTGGGACATTTACAAACCTTTCTGTGCAAGTACAGCTGTTACTGCGTTTCGACGACAGCATGCCCTGAAAACGTGGCGAAACGTCTCCTTTCTAAATATTAAGACAACGAAATGCATCTTCCTCCTCTCAGCCTGCAGTTGAAGGCTTACAATTGCATTTTTCAAAGATTTCAGTGGGCAATTGATGACACTGGAGCTTGCAAAATTCAAAAGCCTGCAGTTCATCTTGGTAAAAATGCAAGATGAAAAAATACTTGATGACCAAAACGTATGAAATCGGGTAAATCCATTCATGTCATTTCTCCTGAGAGAATATTATCATTTTTTATGTAGTATTTGTTGATTAAGCCAATGATTATGGCTGTCTGTGAGGGGAAAATTATCATATTTACAAATATAACATAAGGACAAAGGATATTTCCCATAAAATATTCCATTATTATACAAACTGATTCTCAGTTCAACAGGAGTTGAACAAAAGCACTTGTGGCATCATAAATTAACAATCATCAGTTTCCAACTACATATCAGCTGATCTC